>CM021100.1:527762925-527794126 GCA_007115665.2 Sequoiadendron giganteum | reverse complement strand
TTCTCAATTTATTTAAATCTAGTCAATTATCCTCTCCAATTTTAAATTCTTTCTTTCTCTCTCCTTGTCCCATCCTCCATAACCTTTCACTAATCTGGATTAATCTAATTAATCCTTTATTGGGATTTTCATATCCTTAATCAAGATTAATGTCACATCCTCCATATTTAGCCACTTTCCTCTAATCTTCATTAATTTTCCTAATCACCTGTTTGCACAACCTTAATATTAATTACTTACCTATTCTAGCATGTACTTAAGTCAAAATTTCATGGTACTTACCTTATTAGGTTTGACCTCTTCCCCATGTGAATTAAAAATTCACACTTATTCCCCCATGAATTTCTCTTCTCCATGACCTCTCATAGGTCACATCAAGTACATGAGACAAAAACGTCCTTTTGGAGGACCTTATCTTATCCATGGTTTTATTCCAAGTTTGTGAATTTAAAATTCACTTTTATTTCTCCAATGCCCTTTCAAATCCCCATGGTGACAAGGGTGGAATTTCTAAAATTCCTCACTTGTCACTTTCAGCCCCACTTGGGGACAAGGAATCCCTTTTTAAGGAAATCCTCTTCAATCCCAAGGTACTTGCAAGTACCATGTCACCTTGTACTTCTTCCATCTCACCCTCCACATGGAAATATGTGAAGGCCTGTGAGTCCTCAACTCACCACAACCTTTCATCTTGTCCATGGTGGATCAATCTCAACCATCCATTTTTCTTTAAATGGAGGGCCTTGGCCTCAAGTTAGAGGTTAAGATTTTAAAGGATTTTGAAGTCATTATTGCATACTAGCCATTATTGTAGCATTCAAGACATTTGTATTCAAATCCATTTTTCATTCTCACCTACCATCTTCTATTATTCAACCACCTCCATTATTGCAAGCTTTCCATCAAGGAGCATACATCAAGAGCATCTTCAAGGGCTAGCCACTGCAAAAAACTAAACAAGAAAAAAGCATAATCTTTATTGTGTTTTTTTTTTTGTTTGTTTAGTTTCAACTAGGCCTAACCTTTGAGGTATTGTTGTGTTTCCTTTTATTGCATTCTTTTATTTTGCATTTTCGACTAGGATATTTTCATTGCACACACCCTTAAACCCTCTAACCCCCTCTTTCTCTCCCTCTCTTTCTCAAGTCACTCCCTCCCACACCCTCTCCCTCTCTTAGGTCTCTCACTCACACTCCCTCTCTCTCACACTCCCTCTCACTTTCTCGTTTTGAGTGTCGTTCCTCTATCTCGTACATCTGTTCACCCATTCTGAACATCATTTCCTCATTCCGACCATCCGTTATCTTGTTCCGGGTACTCTTTGACCCATTTCGGGGATCCAGTTACCAATTCCAAGTACCCGTTCACCCATTTCGAGAACTTGCTTTCCCATTCTGAGTGTCGTTCCTCCATATCATGCATCCATTCACTTGTTTTGAGTGATTGTTCGCCTGTTTCATGAACCTGTTTGCCCATTTTGGAAGTCCATTTATTGATACCACTTGACCATTTTTTGAACTAAGTCAAAACCAAGATCTGTTTGGGCGACCCTGCCCAAGTTTAGGTGACCCTACCCCTGTTTGGGTGGCCCTTCCCTAAAATTGAATATGTTTCCCAAGTTTGATCCAAGAAGCTAGTTTCTTGGGATTCTAAAAAGCTTGTTGTCTACCCAGCTGTTTGCACACCTTGTTTGTGCATAATCCTTGCATCAGTCCACCTGCATCACGATCCATTTACATCAAAATCACTATCCAAATCATATAGGTGCATCCTTAATCATCCCTAGGTTACATATCCATTTTCACTCTATCGATCCAAATCCTTTGAACTCTGTTTGAAGTTGTTATTTTAATTGACCTAGGTTCCTGAACTTGATTGTTATCCTTCAACATCTGCTTAGGATCACCATCTGTCCTAAGCCAATCATTATCCTCAGCCCTATCAATCCCCTTCCATCTCAAAGCAAATGCGGTGCCGTAATCATCAGTTCATCCTTTAATCTGATCAATCAGTACCTTACATCACCTAGGGTGATCTCTGAACCCAATTTAGAAACCCTTCCAATCATCCAATCAATCGATCCTTGATCCAATTTCGTCCAATCCTATCAATCATTTGTCAATCAAACCTATGTAATCCAATCAAATCACATCTTTATCTAGCTATCCAATTAATTGATCCATTATCAATCCAATCAATCAATCCAATCTTCATTTAGATCATCATTTAAATTACATCTTAGAAGCTTAGTTGCATCTTAGATCACCTAGTTGTTTTGCACTTTCTTGCCCATTCAGAGCCGCTCACAAGTAAAAAATCAAATCGTAGACCAACAAGCCCAAGATTCCCAGTTGAACATCCCACAAGATCCTAACAATGTTCCAAGTATCCCAAAAGATCCCCACAACGATGCTTCATCACAATCCAATACCGACATCTAAAACACCACACCACCCGCTGATGAGGACATGGTTAATCAACTTGTAGTCACTGTTGGTGAATACCTTAATGATCCTTTTAATATTCAGATGATGGATCATCTCCTCAACAAATTTGGGAATAATATTCTTTCCACTCTACTCATGAGAGGAATCAAACCACCATCCGATTTTGATTCATCAAAATATGTCGGTACCCACATTCTTCTATCGATCCAAAAAATTCATAAAACATTCCATGGAATCCATATGTCCCCGAAGGTGCACCCATAGAAAACTGGTATCATCTTGAGTTTGGCAACACTGTAATACACCAGGTTTCTAGTTATCCTTTCCTCCAAACTACAACTTCTACAACATAACCTGAGCATCACAATCCTTATGCCTACGACATGCCTCCATACATCCCACCGCTCCACCGCTTCCATCTCAACATCCTAGTCAACCACCTATCAATACTGGGGGAAAACCTATCATTGCATTAATGCCAACTCAGGGATCTGAACCCACTAACAACTTACCACCACCTGCATTCCAACCGCCTCCTACCAATCCACTTCATTGCAAACACCACCACAACACACTGCTACTGATGTTGTGTCATCCCTACCCCCTCATCAACAACCTCCGCAACACAACATCCCCATACCACAACAAAATGTCTCAATTCCTAAGCAACCACCACATCAGGTAACACAAACAACATCCCAACAACCACAACCACTACATGGCACTCCAATAGTAGTCCCACAACAAACACATATTTCAAATTTCCCATCTTATCAACAACCACCACAACAACAACCTCCAACACAAAATATACATATTCCTACACAACTGCAACATAATCTTCTTACAAAATATATTTATCACCCATCTAGCATGTACACTACTCCATCCTATCCTAATCCTCATCAAGCTTCTCAGAATCAGACACAGACCCAACCACCACTTTATACCAAACCTTCGTAGTCACATACCAATCCCTATGAACAACCATCAAATCAACAAAAACCCCCATACATCATGCAAAATCCTTTTGTTGTGCATCAATAGCAATCCTATCCATCTTATCTCCAACAACATCAATGCTATTAGTAGGGTGCACCTTCCACCTCCTACTACCACCAACCATCGCCATATCAACATGGGGGTCCTACCTCTTTGTATTATCAAAATCCTACACAATAGTAGGGTGTTTCGTCTGCTTTTTATCAACAACAGCCACCCTACCAACAAGTGGCTTCCACCTATTATCATCACAATCCATCATACTCCTATCCACCATACATTAATCCACACTCCGCTTCCACCAATTAGAGCCATCAAACACCTTCTAATGCATCTCAACCTACTTATGATCCAACCACTGTGGTACCATCCTCATCATACCAACAATATTATCCATACAATCAGCCTACTCCAACCCCTGCAACATCGATCAACAAAGACTTGGAAGAAGTCAAAGCTATGTTGAAGGACTTACAAGTTGGGACAGGAAAACAAACATTCAAATTTCAAGACATTTGTCCCTCCATTTCCTTGGTTCCCTTCCCTAAACACTTTGAAATACCAAAATTCAATAAGTACAAGGGAACCAAAGATCCCAAAGCTCATCTGCAAGAGTTTTATGCCCACTACCAAGAATTCATGCACAATGACAACTACCTCATATGATTGTTCCCTAAAATCCTACAGGGAGTCACTCTTAACTGGTTCATGGATCTTGAAAATGGATCCATCAAATCCTTTGTGCAACTATCAAAACAATTCATCTCCCACTTCTCCTTTAATGTGGAGAAGGATATTGATACGTTGAATCTCCTGAAAGAAAAACAATGTGATGGGGAAACCTTTGCAAGCTATCTACAAAGATGGCAAGCCTTAGCCAGCCGGATGAAATCCCCACTGCAAGAAAAAAGCATGGTTACAATTTTTATCAAAAATTCCCATCCGAGCATGGCTCACAACTTATGAATCCACTGTATCACAACCTTTGTGGCACTAGTGGAGAAAGAGCCCTTGTTTCTAAAGGGCGGGTCAAAATTTTCAATTCTGATAAAGAGATGTCCACTGGGGACAAACCCCGTTATTGGAATGAGAATAAGAATGTTGTCAATGATGGTGTCACTAAAACCAAACATGTCCAAGTGGCTCCTACCTTGCAGAAGCCACAATATCCTCCTCAACAACAACAATTGATCCCTAACTCCATATCCATGCCACAAGGAGCACCTTGTGCTCAATAATAGTCAAATCAAAACAACCAAGGGGGGAATAAATGCCGGTTTACTCAGTTGGGAGAAACCCTTAGTGTCATTTTTAACAAGCTCCTCCAAGATAACTACCCCATCCCTTATCCTATAACCAAACCCCTTGACAATTCCAAGCCTAAGATGACTTGGTTCAAAGAAAATGAGTATTGTGAATGTCACAAGATTAAGGGACATACATTGGATAAGTTTCAAGGTCTAAAACCTATGTCCAAGGTCTCATAGATTGGGGTGAAATACATGTAGATGTTAACATGGCAACTTTTTCTAATGCTTAGCTTCAAATATATTAGAATGCTTTTCCTAAGCATAATCAGGGTCCTAGTACATTCAACTCCAATCTTGGCCCTAGTAACAACAACAATCAGACTAACAACACAAATAACATCAGTTATAAAAATGTGTTATAAAATTACCAAGGTCTTGTCACATACATAGAAAAAGTGGAGCCATGTGTGTCTATGATACACGTTAAAGGTAAAGACCCACAATGTGTTGTTACCACCTATCACACCTGCATAACGATCCCAACAGCTCCTGCATCTACCCAACTGCCATCTATCAGTTTGTAGTACAACATCGTTGATCACTTAGGAAAGACCTCAACTTAGATTTCTATCCTAGATCTACTTAATTCTTCCCCTATACATCAAGACATCCTAAATAAGACCTTACAAAGCACTCAAGTCCCCAATGACATAGATCCCACATTATTCCAAGCATTGGTAGGAAATATTTCGACCAACCAATTAGGTTTCAGCCAGAAAGATATGCCATGCCTTGACTCAAGTCATAACCGTCCCCTTCACCTTGAGGTTGGGGTGAATTATCACAAAGTGAAAAGGGTAATGGTAGATAATGGTTATGCCCTAAATCTTTGTACATTAAAATTTATACAACAAGTTGGATACACCCAAGCTGACCTAAACAATCAGGTTATTACCATCAAATCATATGATAACACAAAATGAGATTTTGAGGGTACTATTTGTCTTCCAATTCATATGGGCCCCATTGTGCAGTACACTCTATGTCATGTTTTGGACCTTGAACTTCCATATAACATCCTTCTTGGTCGTTCGTGGATTCACTCTATGCAAGTTGTCCCATCAACCTATCACCAATGTATGAAATTCCTATTTCAAGGAATGGAAGTAACTATACAAGCTGACCCTCACCCATTTTAATATTGTTGTACCCTAGAGGCTTCCTTTCCACATTCTCATTACTACCCTGGGGTAGAAATGAGGGCATCTCATACATCAAATTCTCATCCATCCACCAACACATTAAACACCACTTCATCCATGCCATCATCTACACCTGATTCCACCATCACTAAGGTCCGAATTATTGACAAGGGATGTGGTGAATACGAAATGCATACAACATTGAACATGGAAACCATGCCACCCTCACCATGTACATATGGTCAAACATCTCAGTCTGTTCCAAAAGACAAAGAGAAGACAATCACCCTCAATGCTCCAAATGTGGGGTCTAGCACTTTTCGCTCTCCTAGATTACGATAGGATACACCTGAAGAGACATTAGCTAGTGGGTGTACCATGAGGAACCTAGACCATCCCTCCTTAAAAGAATACTTCCAAGAGGCCTATCCCTGGCCTTCCAAGTTTGCAGAAAAACATAACTAGTAGGGGGAGCCTTGGTGTAGTAGAGCAAGGTAAGTGGTAGCCGATAGAATCTTCTATGCGTCCAAAGAATATGGGATTGGGCTATGATACTAAACATAAGTGTCCTATGGAATCCTCTAGTACCTCTAACAATTTTAGTGTGGACAATGGCTCCCTCAAAGACATACCAGATGAGGAATCCATCATACACGCATACGATAATTTAGATCACATTGACCTCCCTGTCATGTTCAAATGCCTATCTATTTGCACCATCACCTTATCCATTAAAAACCCCGAGCTTATAGACTATGACCTACAAGGTAGTGCACCTCTCAAAACCCTTTCCCTCAGTGGACCTATATGTACATCTCATGGGATTAGGGGAAGATGAATGCCCCAACAACAAAAATAAAAAGAAACGAAATCAAAATGGGTCATCTAGTGAAAACCTCCCTGAGGCACTTTGTGACTTTAAAAAAGTAAAAACAAAGGGAGTATCTACTAGTGAAAACCCTGGTGAGGCACTAGAATATGGGGACATTCATCTTCCCCTTGTAGGGACTCAACTATTTGGTCAATGATCCATCTTGATCGAAGAAACACAAGCAGTAAACTTGGGAATCGAGGAGAACCCCAAGATCACCTATGTGGCTAAGGCACTATCAGAAGATGAAAACTCTACCATTACTAAGATCCTTAAAGAAGGAATCATTAACTTCACCTGCACATACTTAGACATGCCCATCCTTGATCCTGCTTTGGTGGTACATCACCTAGACATCCATCTTGATGCAAAACCTGTCAAGCAAAAACTCTGAAAAATGCACCCTCAAGTGGCTTTACTAATTAAGAAAGAATTGGAAAAACTGTTGGAGGTAGGATTCATCTAGCTAATTGACTACTCTGACTAGATCTCCAATATAGCCTCAGTTGATAAACCCAACGAAGATATCAAAATCTGTACGGATTTCCAAGACCTTAACAAAGCTTGTCCCAAGGAAGAATTCCCTTTGCCAAATATTGATATGTTGGTCGATCTCACTGTAGGGCATTAGATGTTGTCCCACATGGATGGTTTCTCTGATTACAACTAGATTAAGAATTCTCTTGAGGATCAACACAAGACTGCCTTCACTACACCTTGGGGTACATTTTTCTATAATGTCGTACGTTTTGGCCTCAAGAATGCGGGGGCAATATATCATCATGCTATGATAGTTATCTTCCATGAACTCATCCACATAATAATGGAAGACTATGTTGATGACCTGTTAGGAAAAATCAAGAATGAGGGAAGAAAACCCTATAATTCTCAAAAAGATCTTTGAACGTCTGGAACAGTACAAGCTACATCTTAATCCGAAGAAATGTGTTTTTGGTGTCACATCTAGCAAACTCTTGAGGTTCATTGTCTCCAATAGAGGAATTGAGGCCGATCCTGCTAAGGTCAAGGCAATCATGGAAATGCTTCCACCTTGAAATCTGAAATATCTAAGAAGTTTGCAAGGTAAGCTCCAATCCATTTGAAGTTTCATTGCTCAACTAGCTGACAAGTGTCAGTCGTTCACATAGCTCTCGAGGAAACATATTGCATTTAAGTGGATCCCATAGTGTCAACTTGGCTTTGATCAAATCAAAGAATATTTGGCTCACCCACCTATTCTTATGCCACCTATTCTGGGAAAACCACTCCTACTTTATATTTCAGCTACTTTTGTGGCACTGGGGACATTGTTAGCACAAAACGATGAGTCATCCAAAGAAAGAGAAATTTACTATATCAGTTGGACCTTAGTAGGTTATGAGCTCAACTATTCCCCAATGGAGAAGGCTTTCCTAGCCATCATCTTCAGCTCATAGAAACTCAGACACTACATGCTTAGCCATCCGATCAAGCTAATCTCTAAGGTTGATCTACTTAAATATTTGCTATAAAGAACAACATTGACTAGCCACATGGATAAATAGGTCATGCTGCTAAGTGAATTTGACATCGATTATGTGGATCATAAAGTAATCAAAGGACAAGTAATTGTGGATCAACTAGCAAATGCTCCACCTATAGATGCTTATCCTTTAGAAACAGAGTTTCCTGATGAAGGGATCTTTGCAGTTTCATAAGCTACCACTTAGACAATATACTTTGACAGATCACACAAAAATAATGGATCAAGAGCAAGAGTCTTGCTCGTCACCCCCCAAGGTGAATACATACCAAATTCATTCAGATTAGCCTTTCCTTGTACCAACAACATTCTTGAATATGAAGCTCTTCTCATAGGCCTTAAGATTGTAGTCCAATGGTGTATCTCTCACCTGCACGTCTTTGGTGACTCCCAATTGGTTATCAAGTAGGTCAATGATGAGTTGCTAACAAAATATGATAAGTTGTTACCATACAAATGAATGGTAGATGACTTCAAGAAGTATTTCTCCTCCATCAAATTTGATCAAATACCTAGAGTATAAAATAAAGCAGTTGACACCATGGCCACCATTGGTTCCCTCCTGGACATGCCTAGATATTATACTGAATATGAGTTACTCGTAGAGCAATTGTTAATCCCTATATACGAAATCCCTGAGATTGAAATGGTATGCAACATTTTAGGTATTAAATCCCCCCGGTACCAAGACATCTACACTTATCTTCAAGACACCTTATCATCTGACCTCACACATAGCCAATGAAAATCCTTTATCCAATGCACTACCCAATACACCATCATTGGTGATACGCTTTATCGATGTTGGTATGATGGATACCTCCTTCGATGTTTAATCAAGACCGAAGTCCACACTACATTGGTCAAAGAACATAGTGGTATATGTGGGGCCCATTCTAATGGTATGGCCCTAGCCAAGAGAATTCTTAGCGTGGGATATTAATAGCCTACTATGGAACATGATTCGTGCAAGTTTTTCAAGAGGTATCTTCCCTGCCAACAACATGTGGATATGATTCATGATCCTGCGCAAGAGTTACAACCCATCACTACACCATGGCCATTTTCACAATGGGATTTCAATTTGGTCAGCAAGATTTACCCTCCATCCTTTGATGGTCATACTTTCATCATCACAGCCACTGAATACTTTACTAAGTGGGTGGAAGCTATACCACTCACCCAAATTACTGGTGTTCAAATATCCAAATTCATCCTTTACCATATCCTCTACAAGTATGGAATCCCCTCCACCATCATTACTGACAATGGAAATCCATTCAAAAATAAGTGCATGAAATTCCTCTACGAGACTTATCATATCCAACATCGTTGTTCTACCCCATATTACCCCTAGGGTAATGGTCAAGAAGAAGCAACAAATAAAACCTTGATTAAAATCATTAAAAATATGGTTCATAGCACTGGTCGAGATTGGCATCTCCACCTCCATCCTGCCCTTTGGGCCTACCGCACTTCCATCCACACCCCCACTAGTGCCACTCCATACTAACTAGTTTATGGTGCCAAAGCTATCTTGTCGATCGAAGTCAAAATCCCATCACTTCACATATCTCAAAAGAATCTGATCAGTGATGAAGGCACCCAGGTTACATGACTTGCTCAATTAGAACTCCTGGATGAAAAATGGGTCAAAGCCTACAACCATCTAAAGGCCTATCAACATCAGCTCAAGAGAAGCTACAATAAGAAGGTTCACCCTCGTCAATTCAATGTTGGCAATTTGGTCCTTAAAGAAAATCAACTAAATCAGAAAGATCAGGATAACAAGGGCAAGTTCGAAGCAAATTGGTTAGGCCCTCACATCATCACAATGAAATATGGTTCTAAAGCATACAGGTTGTCTACCCCTAACGGAGAGCCCCTAGAAGAACCCATCAATATCATGCATCTGAAGAAGTTGTATACTTAGGTTAGCTGGGATATCCTTCTCGTTAAAATCTCAAAAATATAAAAAAAGAAGTAAAAAATTGGCAAAATACAAAAAAAATCAGAAAAATCCAAAAATAGTAAAGAGAAATAATTTGTCCTATGGTGAAAACCACCCTTGGTGGCACCTTGGATATTTACTATTGGTGGAAACTTGGCAACAAACACTATACATATAGGGCTTAATCATTATCTACCTCGCGTCCTAATTACTTTATGATTTATCCATCCAGATCCCATATCCTCATCATCCTACCAATCTGATCCCTCCATCCACTTGTGTCATCTAGTCGCTTGGTATATTTTGGTTGAGCATTAGATGAAATTTTTATACTATTCGTCATCCAAAGATTTTATCCCAATCTAAGGTTGTGTCTCCTTGTCACTTTGGTCATCTCCATCTAGGTTCTTTCATTGTGTCGGTCTTCATCTAGATCCCATCCTATCTTTCAGCGAACTGCGTTGCCCCTGCGCTTTCACATAGGCAAGGTCAATCATTTGATCCACCTCCACGGATCTATTTTTGTTTGGTCTTTGTCTTTTCTTCTTGTCTTTAGTGAACTATGTTTCCCCTGCGCTTTCACGTAGGCAAGGTCGATCATTTGATCCACCCCCGGGGCTCTATTTTTGTTTGGTCTTTGTCTTGTCTTCTTTTCTTTTTCGAACTACGTTGCCCCTACACTTACACATAGGCAAGTCTAATCATTTGATCCATCCTTGGGGAATTTGTGTCCATTTTTCTTGTCCTTCCTCATCTTCCTCCATTGCCCCTTTTCACCCTTATCCATCATCGGTCTTTCATCCTTTTCAAACTACATTGCCCATGTTCTTGCACGTAGGCAAGGTCGATCATTTGATCCACCCCCGAGGCTTTTTTTTTGCTTTGTCCATCTGGATGGTGTCCTCCATCATTTTTCTTCATCATCCTCTTTCCTCTTTTATCCATGGTCTTTTCCTGAACTACGAGGGCTCTGTGCTTTCACATAGGCAAGGTTGATATTTGATCAACCCCCAAGCCCCTAGGTCTTTAGGATGTGTCAGTCTTGTGTCTTGTGTCGTGTTGTCAAGTATGTCCTTATTTAGCTGGTACTTCACAAATGTAATCCATTCATGTCATGACATTTAATTAGTTTTCAAATATCTTGTGTTATTATCGATCTTTTAGTTTTTCATCCATCTTTGGTCTCAACAAGATGTATCCTTCATAATAGACAACATAAACCCCATCCATCATCTTGATCCTATGGCAAAGGACATTTTGAAATTGATTGCAATCTTTTGATTCTTTTGGTTTTTGTTTATCATTTGAGCTCCTTATCATCACTTGTCAAGGCTTCCATGATCTATCAAATTATGGCGTGTGTTGATTGGTTTACATAGGGGCATATCTTGGTTTTTATTTTGTTTGTTGTTTTGCTGGTTGTCCCTCACAGTACCCACCAAGACCCCCGATGTCTTATTTTACACTGAGACATCCTTCTGTGCTTGTGGTTATCCCAATACCTAGCCTGACCAAAGTCATTGTAACTTTGGGGTGTTGGGATAGCCTTCTTTTTTGTTGTGTTTGTTTATGCATTAGACATTGATCCACCTTGGTCCACATACAATAGTACCTAGTGTCTTATGCTCTGGAAAAAATCAATGCTTCGAAGATGGCAAATTGCATTAAGATTGAATTTCATTTTCTTCTCCATTGCATTCATATATCCTCCATCCTTTCTTTTTCCATGACTTAGGATTTTGGTTGTGCAAACGGTGATTCCTTCCATCTTCCCCTTTCCCCTCAGGATTCCTATGGTTCCTGACAGGTGTGGTTGCACACCCATCACCTTCTTCGCTTCCATCATTAAGCAGACCCTTATTTACATTCATAATCACATTGCATTTCAAGTATTTATTAGAATTAAGTTACATTTTAATTTGCGTAGGTTAATTTTAATTAATGATTTTATACTTCTTAAAATTCATTTCATTATTAATTCATTAGCATATGCACTTTAGTTCATATCCTTAACATCTCCTATGCATTTTCCTCATATATTATTAGGTTCATTTCCACATACATATGCATCATAAACATTAGATATCATATATGTCACATAGATATAATCACAATCATCCATCACATATTGCATCATAGGTGTTAGATATCATGCATATCATATCATCTCATCCACATAAAAAAAAAAATCATAATTCATCTCTTACATCCTGCATCAAAAAGGTTAGGCATCAACATAATCATTATAATCATACATCCATATAGGCATCAACATAAATCATTATAGGCATATTCATACATCACATCATAATAACCTTCCATAATAAAACTATTAACATACACATGCATAAGTAAATCATCCATCACATACACATCATATAGTGTCAATAAGGGCTCTTGTATATCATATCAAAAAATAGAAAAAATACAATATCCATCACATCATCCATAATAATATCCATCATATGTCATCAAATAAAGTATGAGTATAGAGATATGGCTCAACTCTGATATCTTCTACTCTGTACTAAATCCCATCTTGTATCTATCAATAACCAGGATCCTATCCCTGAAATCCTCTAAACCATGATTTGTCTGCATCTAACCTCTGTGGTGACTTTGACATTGGCCCTCTGCATGGCAGCGTCTCTCTAATGCTACTATACCCACAGGTATGCATCCCTACTAACTGGGATGGTGTTGGCATCTATGGCCTCACCCAAACATAGGTAGGAAACCGCTATCCTAGATCTGGAATTGTTGTGAAATAGGCACACATACAATAGCTAGCTTCTCTCATATACTCATCCTACTCGGATGCCTACAGTTTGGCTGAGTCTTGCTCTGCCCTATACCTGTACCAGAATCCACATATGGATCTCCTCTCCTGTGACAACACACCATGTGCTAACCATAGCTGCTTAATCTCTGCTCTCATCTAAGACACTTGATCCATATCATTGTCTTTCTCCTCATGCATAACCTGTACATATGCCTATAGTGTTTGAACCTCCTCCCTTATCTCACCACCCTATGCTACCTGTGCTTGCCCCTGCATTGCATCTCTCTCCATATCCTGTACCTATGTCACTGTTGTATCTCTCTCCTCCTATAGGACCTACATCTGTAACTATAAGGCATCCCTCTTTGTCTCCATCACCTATACCTGAGCCCTCATGGTCTCCTCCTTCTCCTACATCAGTCCCATATCTCCCACTGTCTTCTCTACCACATCCACTCTATCATGGAGCTCATCTCACTCCTGTCTCAACTCCCTCCTCTCTCTCAATAGTCCCTCCACCTACCTCCTTAGGTCCTCCATATCTATCTCTACCTCTGCAAGAGTCTTTGCCAATATTTTATGTCACTCCTCCAACCTCTCATTGACCCCTTACTTGCAGTATCATCACAGTGACCTCCAGTTTGTCTCTCTCCCCTCTCGTTGCCTCCCCTTCCTCATGATCCCTCGATACCTCTTCCTCCAAATGAGTCACCTCTTCCTGTAACTTGCTCACCTCTTCTCACAACTCATCTATCTCGGCTCACAGCCTCTCCTCCTCCCTTTGCATATTTTCCTAATAACGCGGCACTGTATCAACCATCGCTAGTAACTCTCTCTCACTCTCTGCTATCTGGGCTCACAACCTAATCACCTTCGCCTTCGATCTACTCCTCGATGCATCTAAGTCTCTCAAACTCTTCTTAGTGATATGTAATCTCGTCTTGGCTCCTCTCAATCACACGGTTAGATCCTCTATTCCTGATGGCATCATAACGAATGGGCGAATATCATGTCCCTTTGTGTCCATCTCCTCCACCCCTCCCTCATCTCCTATGTCCATTACCTCGGCCTCATCCATCTCCCCCATTTCCTTTGCATCATGTCTCTCCTCCTCAAGCTCAACCTATGCCCTTCTCCTCCTACTCCTTCCTGGCCTCCATTGGCCTCCTACCTCATCCTCCCCTTGCCCTCCCTCCTATGGTTCTACTGCTCTAGCTGCCTTTGGCCCTCTCCTCCACCGTCCTTCTGCTCGGCCTACCTCTGGCTCTCTCTGCTAACCTCCTCCTACTATAGCTACCCTTGGCTACTCTCCTCCTTCTATGGCTGCCCCTAACCCTCTCCTCTGCTACCCCCTAGCCCTGCCTACCTCTGGATCTCCCCTTGGCCTTTTCCCTCTCTCTCTCCCCTACCCTACAAATCTAATCTCATCCTTTGGTCTGAACCCTAATGCCTCCCTGATCAGATCCTCCAGAGTAATCTGTATAGGTTGGTGTCACGTGAACCATGCTACATATCTCATAGTAATCCTTACATCTACTAGCCCTCCAGTCCTCCCTAGGTACTCCACTATCTCTCGTGCAAACTTAGCCAAAATCAGCTACCCCCATGGTCGCTCTTGTGTAATCCATCTAAACTGATTGGGTGCACGTAGAATATCCTATATCAACTCAAACTACCTCGTCACTCAGTCTAGCCTATGATAATCGACTATCTGAGGCTCCTTCTTGACTATATAACATCGAGTCATGAAGTATCCTCTGAGCCTGTCCTCATCCCTCCTCATCTTGGTGAAGGGTTGTTTCATATATGGCCTCCACACTATCTCCTCCTGCTCCAGGTCATCAAATAATCTCTTCCATCTATCTAAATCTCCCAAACCCTGATACTACCATACCCAATCATACTCTGCCCCATACCAATACGCCACCGATAGTGTCGTATCCTCCTATCCCACTCTCACCATATTTGGTCTAGACACACTGATGTGCTCCTAGGCCCATACCTGAGGCAAGGTCACATGACACATGTTGAATCCCTCTCGGTAGTAGACCACATGCATATCTATGTACAACTATGCAAGGACGCATGGATCCCATGTAAAATACCTGTCCCTCCCCTCGATAATATGTTGAATCACCTCCATGTAGCTGAGGCTACAAAATCGACCACTTCTATCTGGTATGTGTATCCTTCTAATCAACTAGCATAGGTACAATGGCAATGGTTGTACTCTTAATCCCAAGCATCTGTCCACATCTAGGCCCTTCTTCTGTATAGGTAGGTCCTCTCGCTCGACCATGATCCATACGGTTTGGTCCAGCGTATCTCCCTTTGATCTTGTAACAGTCACCATCTGCTAGACATCCTCCAACATCACTGTCATCGCCCCCATTGAGAGATGGAAAGTCAAATATGTTGAATCTCAACACTCAATCAAGGCCGTTAGCATCACTCGATGTGCCTTGATAGACAGATACCCCAACATGTGCAACAACCCCACCTTGGCCAGAGCCTGATGATCCGCTCCTGTCATCGCCTATCATGTCACCTCCATCACCTCTAATCTACTCTCTCACATCTACAAGCTATCAAACCGCTATAACCATATCACACAACCTGTCAATCACCAAATCCTTACCTTCATTTCTTTCCCGACCCTAGATTCCTTTTCGCACTAATACCCCTTCTCGAGATAAATTTCGTAAGTTGTCCCCCTTTACAATATTTTTCTTTCTAGCCCTTTACTCTTATTTTCTATCTTCTTTTTGGCCCCCCTTCATGCCCTTGGTGTATTCCCTTTTTTTCGGGGCATGACCACCCCTCGGGGTGAGGCCACCCCGCCAAGGCGCGACTTCCCTTCCATGGGGTGCGACCACCTTGCCAAGGCAGCCCATCTAGTATGCAAAGATCAGGTCACTCATCATCTAAGTGCAACCACCCTTCCTGGGGTGAGGTCGCCCCTATGTGGGCATTCAAACCCTCAATTCTATGCGAATCTATTGATTTTCTTCCTATCACCCCCTTTTTCATCCTCGTCATTAATTGGTGTTTCTTCCTATCCGCTGGGCGAAATTGTTTCGCCCTCTACCCTTTTTTCTAACCTATCCCTATTCCTAAACCCATTTTTTCACTAGCATAATAACTAAAAAAAAATCATAAAATGTTAAAAAATCACAAAGAGGGTTTGAACCTAACCTGGCGTGGGACCGCACGCTCATGATAGAATCTCTGCACCTTGTCTCTTCAGTGGATGATGTTGTCATCGTGATCCTTCAGGCATCTTCTCTCTCCTTCTCTTTCCTCTTCTCTCCTCTTTCTCTCTTGACTACCAACTGTGCAAATGAGGAAAGGTAATTCTAAAATTACTATTTATACCTTCCCTCCTTTTCCCCTTTTTAAAATAGAGGGTATTTTTTCCCTCTATTTAAATTTTTCTCCTCCAATTAATCCTCCAACTTCTCAGGACCACCATTTGTGTCCCGTATGTCCGTTTGACCCTATTTAAAAGCCATTTTTCATGGGTTTTTGAGCTCTATCCAATGGTACCTTTCATTTCTTCATATTGATAAGTCACTTGGGGTCCCTTTTTCTTCTCCTACCACCCTCTCGAGGGGGCATACCCTGCCATATTCATCCATACCTCCTTCTTGGTCATTTTCCCGCTGGATTGGGGCATCTCCTTTCATTCTCCTCCATTTGAGTAGCTCAAGCAAACTCTGTCATTCTTTGGAATCTCTTTTCTAGTCTCTTCCTCTATAGAGTCATCTGCATTTTATTTTCTTTGAAACACTCTTATTGTAGATATCGAAAATTGGTCTAGGCCTGTAAACACTACTTTCGACATAATTTTATATTATCCATGGTCATGATTAAATAATGTTTATTATTTAATTAACCTTTCTAACACATATTTCCTCTATTAATTAAATACCCCTTTTTAATTAATTCATTAATTCATAAATGGCCTTTATTCAACTTGAATAATTAAATAAATCATATTTGTTTAATTATGTCCCTAACTAATTAATTCTTCCTTCTTAATTAAATATGTATTATTTAATTAAACCTCCTTTTTCTATCAATTAAATATATTATTATTTAACTACACCTTCCCTTTTATCATATTTCAACTATAATTAAATATCTTTATTTAATTATTCATTTAACCCCCTTTATCTATAATTAAATATTTATTATTTAATTATTCATTTAATCCTTTTCAAAAGTCAATTAAATAAATGATCTTTATTTATTTAATTAAAGTCTCTTATTTTCGAATGTTGAATTAAATTAACATTTAATTTATATTTATTTATTTATGTCACATTATTCTATCAATCAGTTATCTAATCATTCACTCACTTTCTGACTCGAGATCTATTTTTAGTTCTCCATTTATCTCTGAATTCAACACTTGTTTATCTCTGCAAAAAGACTCTCCGTCACAACTACTCGATTAACTAGTTCTAACTCCTATTTGCATTCAAATGCATTAGTCTTCGAGTTCTAACTTTGGCTTTTGCATACAAAGTCTATTTCTTTAATTTTTGGAGATTAAGATCTTGAACTCGTGTTCTAACTCACGTTCTAACTTAATCTCTATCTGCAGTCTTTTATGAACTCATATTCTAACTCGTGTTCTAACTCACGTTCTATCTGAGACAACTCACATTTCATGGCATTCATCAATCTCATCTGTTGATCTCTCTTTCAATCTGAGCCGATCATTTGAAAACCCAAAATCTATAAAATGGCTTGTCATTATCATTATTCCTCCTCCCAAAATCATACACTTTTGAGAAGAGACTTATCTTCGATATTTTTCTTAGACACTCGACGAAGTTATACTTGCATTCAAACACCGAAATCTGAGGGCAAGAATAATGAAAAGGCAAAATGGAGAAGAACAATCAAGATAATTCGAAGGGGTGAACGCATATTCGGTGAGAGCTTTCCATTAATTTGTTTAGTTTGTTTAGTTTATTTCCTCGTTCTTTGTTGTTTGATTTTAGATTATTATTTAGATTAGGATTAACATTGTTATTCTAGTTGTAGATTATCCATCTCATCATCATTCAAAAGATACAATCTACTTTTAATCTACTATTACATTTTGAGTCGCATGTGTTCATGCAAACCACATCTGTCAGTTTTCGAACTGCAAGTGTCTGTAAAAAAATCTAGGTTTACAGAGTCCAAAATTAGAACTGCATGTGTATCAGTAAACCGCATTTGTCATTAGAAAAACCACAACTGTTAGAAACACCGCATGCAGTGTCAAAAACCGCATCTGTCAACATTTGAACCGTAGTTGTTAGGTGAACTGCATTTGCCTGTCAACAAAAAACATCAAAAATAGCGAGCTGAGTCTGAAACATCATTGTCACTATTTGCTTTAGCTTCTTAAGATCAACCTTGGATTAGAAATTGGTAAATATTGTTCAAAAACCTTGCATCATTAGGTGTCATATACGTCTTAGTCACAATAAACGTCTTAGTCATATTCATCCTAAGTTGCATGCATATAGATACTTCCTAGGAAATTGCATATCACATAATAGATAAATTTCCTCGTCATTGGAAATGTTCATGTGTCGGTTTGTCACAATCATTGAACCTACTCACTTTAGTCCCATCTAGTGGATCTTTTCAGCTCAACAGTCTAGTTTGAAAAATTCACCTTGTCGACTATCCTTATCATACAATCAGGTTCCTTGGTCAAAAATAAGTCTTTGCATGCATTTATTCCATAGGTGGAGGTTATACCCATCTTAGACTCATTTATCATCATAGTCTACTCAAAATTTTGCATATTGTCCATCCTATCATACGTCATCTTAGTATATGTCTTTTTAGAAATCATTTTAGCTACATCATTTATTGTCAAAAAAAATAAAATCTAAAAATATAGACATAGGTCATATTAGTTTTTAGACATAGTCTGCATTACCCCATTTTGAGCAAATTTTTCATGGTCGAAACAAGGTCCAAAAAGAAACACAAAGAAATGATAGACCCTAATGAATTCATCAATCCATTCGGAAACCAACCGTTAGGAAGTAAATGACCACACAAGCCTTTGCTTGAAAAAAATGTCACTAGAGACACACATGGGAAAATTTACATAGAAGACATAGACGCAGCAGCACAAGATCCTGAATTTTCATCCTTTATGGATGAATGTTTGACAAATGATCCCCAACGATATCTATCAAAGTTGCTAGCAGAAGGTGCCAAACTACCCATAGGATTTGATATTCGTACTTTGCAAACACAGTCTACTCAACCAACGCAAACTGCAACTTCAACAACCTCTATTCCCCAAATTACCACAGCGATACCAACTGGCATACCAACTCAAACATCGTCAACTGTAAACACAACCCCTTTCAACACAACATAAGGTTTACAATTTATTGCGGGGGAAACTTCCTCCAACCCCTTTGGCACCAACATGATTGGTAAGAGATCCAAAGTTGGCGAAAATATACCTATACCAAACCAAATCATTCAGACATGAAGCATTCCTATACCAAATCAGACCATTCAGACAGGAAGCATTCCTATACCAACTCAGACCATTCAGACAGGGAATATCCCTATACCAAATTAGAATATTTTGATAGGATATATTCCCTCGCCCAATCACAACCCGTCACAGAACATGGCATATCAAAACACCTACATTGATCCAAATATCACAAACACCATGTCCTTGACACAAGTCGATGTCCTTCAAAACCAAATGTAAACTCTTCAACAATAGATGGAAAACATGTCTATGTCAGGCAAACGAACTATCTCAGCGCAAGACCTATGTCCATGTCCATTTGACAAAGCACTTTATATGACACCTTTCCCCCATGGATACATTATACCGATTTTTCCTACATATAATGGGAGAAAGAATCCTTTAGAACACATTAGAGAATTCTCAACAGCGTGCATGGACATATCATATGACCCCACATACTTGATGAGACTGGAATGGTTTTCTAAATTACCATATGGTATACAATCTTGGGGCGAATTAGCTGAGAAGTTTGTCGAACATTTCACCTTTAACATAGACAATGAGGTAACAATAGCAACCTTGTGCCACACGACACAAGAAGATGGCAAAACTTTCACCACTTTCTTCCAGAGATGGCAAAGTCTAGCTAGTAGATGTCCAGTTGAAATACCATAAAAGAAAAAGGTCACAATATTCCTAGAGAACATCAACCCCAAATTGCGAAGTGACTTAAGGGTACATTGTTGTACTTCATTCTCAGACTTGGTACAAAAGGGAATCATCCTTGAGAAAGGCCTTATAGACAAAGGAGAAATAAAAGTACCAGGTAGAAATCCGATTGTCCAACATCAAAACACACTAAATGATGGAAACAAATTCTGATCTAGAAATAAGAATGTTACAAATGACGACATTGTTGATGCTAAACACATACATACGGGACCAATTATCACACTTAGAGGTTACAATTCCAATCAATACACGATGAATAGTCCAGATCAAACAACTAACTATGTCCAAAATTCACAACAACAAAGACCACAACAGAGGAGATTTCCTACATATGAATTTACACCTTTAGGACAACCAATCGAGACTATTTTCAAAGAGTTGATTAAACATAATCTCATCAAACCTTTGGAACCAAGAGAGTATGATCCTGGATAGTTCAAACCTTCATGGTGGGATGATAACTCTTTTTGTGACTATCATCGAATGAAAGGACACAACCTACAACAATGTCACCAACTCAAGAATATTATACAAGACTTTGTTGAAAATGGAATCATCGAGGTAGGTGGGCAAAAAAACACCAAGAATAGTGATCATAAGGTCTTCATGGACCCGTTACATGACCACACAAAAGGAAAAGCCTCCAGTTCTAGACCCAAGAACAATCCATCCGCCAATTATAACAATACCAAGTATGACTATAGTAAAGGAACGATCATAAACCACCCCCGAGCCGCAAATGAGAATGTCAATACCTTCACCATTAAGAAGCATCCGGAATGTAATGTGAACACATGCTGAACTAAGATTACTATTTCAGGTCCTTCTTCCGAGCCACCTACGCAAGCTTCCAAATTTAAGTACAACCTTCTTGATCAGTTGAGTAAAACCCTCGCGCAAATATCTATCTTGGAATTGTTGCATTTATCATCTAAGCATCGAGCCATTCTTGACAAAGCTCTATAGAACACAACTGTTCCTACAGACTTAGATGTCAATTGTTTCAAAGAAATGGTGGGATATTTGACCAACTCGCATCATGCCACATTTTCCCAACAATATTACTAACAAAGTCCGACGAGTCTTGGTAGACGGAGGAGTAGGTTTGAACCTGTGTACCCTAAAACTGGTTAAGGCATTAGGATTCTCAGAAGATTGTGTAGATACCTCTAAGAGTATAGATATCAAGGCTTACAATGATGAGGAAAGATCGTGCAAAGGAGTTGTCACACTCCCTATCCAAATTGGCCCAACAATAATGAACACCAACTTCCAAGTCTTGGATCTCACCCTTCCATACAACTTGTTGTTAGGTAGACCTTGGATACACACAATGAAAGTTGTACCTTCAACATATCACCAATGTCTTAAGTTTTTGTATAATGGCACAAAGATTACTATTGATGGTGATACAAATCCTTTTTAGTATTGTACAAGCCTAAGGGACATTCCACAATGACAAGTACTAGTTAATCAAGAAGCTTCATCATCCACTTTATCCCTATATGTTGACCCATCACGTCTCATTAAGTCCATTTCATTCAAACCGCCATCATCCACTCCTAAGCTCGATATCCAAGACAAGGGTTGTGGCGAATATAATATAAAGGCATCATACTGTGTCAGTCAACTGATTCCGCCTAAGGCATATGGCTTACCCATGGCAGATAGAAGACAATCAATGGTCACATTTCATGTTCCCCCTACAATGACATTGATAAAATGGGGAGAGTTAAAAGAAGAAATTGTGGATCAAGGTGATTCCTAGTTGTATCAAGAAGAACATGAATACCCCTCCCAGTCTATTCAAATAGCCAAGGACCAGTAGGGAAAAGGCTTTAAGATAATGCAAAAGGAAGGCTATGACGGGCATAGTGGGTTGGGACTATATCAAAATGGAAGGACAAAACCGATCACTGTCTACCCACGACCAAAATACTTAGGGCTAGGGTGTCAACCGCCTAGAATTGGGTTTCCTGGTACCTCGTCACCATTTCAAGAGGAAGTGAGTGCTTGCGCAGACATCGAGATATCTCATAAACCACTTCCCCCAATTTACGACAAACCTCCAGTTTACGATGAATCCCCTTGCTCAAGCGATGGTGAATGGGAGTCTCTTTCATCTACTAGTACCATGAACATAGATGCCCTATTTGGAGAATTTGACCTCAACATGAAACCTGTACCAAAACCATCTAGTCCTCGTCCTAAGAATCACTTGTCCAAAAAAGAATGGCAAGAGAACTATTATTGGGAAACCCTTGATCATGCATCTTGGGCACCTGCTGAACCATCTTCTGATGACTTAACCCTTACTAAAGTCCCATATCAGAGTATACCTACACCTAGGAAGAAAAAAATGAAGGAGTTAGTCCAAAACTTCTGCAACCATGTCAACCATTCTATATTCACCTTGTCAGCAGCTACCTTTAAAAACTTCGATGATGACATGCCCCTTATATATCCCGAACTTATCGACTGGGATCAACAAGGTACACCTATCATAGATACATTCAAGAACGACGAAGAAATTGCTGATTTCATGGGACTTAGAGAAGGCATACCAAGAGGGGATCATAAAGCAGGTTTTACCATATACTTGGATGAAAAAGCATATTTTGGGGAGTCTATTTACACCTCTAGTCGCAAAAATGAGAATGAAAAGAAAAATGACGAGTCCCTAGGTGAAAACCGAAAGGCGCCTTTGGATGAATAAAAAGTCAAAATAAAGGACGTATTCGAGGGAAAAAACCTCTTAGAGGCACCCAAGGATAGAGGTTTAAATATTCTCTTTGTTGAACAGGAAAAGTCATCGATGCTAGTAGAAGAATCTGTTGAAGTCAACATAGGTACCGAAGAGAATCCTCGGAAGGTATATTTTGTAGCTTCTTTAACAGAGACAGAAAAACTAGAGTTTAAGGACTTCTTCACAAAGAGACAGATAAACTTTGCATGGTCATATGCTGACATGCCTAGGCTTGATCCAAACCTAATATTGCATCATTTACCAGTACAACCAGGTATTAAGCCAGTCAAATAGAAGTTGAGGAAAATGCATCCGCAAATTGCTCTATTGGTCAAGGAAAAACTTAAGAAACTCTTGGATGTAGGATTCATAAGTACAATAGACTATGCAAATTGGATATCAAATCTTGTACTAGTGACTAAACCAACTGGGGGCATTCACATTTGCACAAACTTTAGAGACATCAATAAGGCATGTCCTAAGGATGCTTCCCTTTGCCGAACATCGACATGATAGTAGACCTTACAACTGGATATGAGATGCTATCCCTCATGGATGGTTTCTCTAGATATAACCAGATTAAAATAGCAGTTGAAGACCAACACAAGATAGGTTTCACGTGTCCATGGGGCACCTACTGTTGGAATGTTATGTCGTTTAGCCTTAAGAATGTAGGAGCTACCTATCAACACGCAATGACTACGATTTTCCATGAATTTGTACATACCATCATGGAAGATTATGTAGATGACATTATAGCTAAATTAGAAACAAGGGAAGACCATTTTAGACAAGATATTCCAAAGGCTAGAGAATTATAATGTCAGGCTAAATCCAAAGAAGTGTGTCTTTGGAGTGAAATCAGGGAAACTGTTAGGTTATATCATCTCTCGAAGAGGCGTTGAAGTAGATATAGAGAAGGTAAGAGCTATCATAGAGATGCCTCCTCCAATCAGCATTGGTCAATTTAGAACCCTACAAGGGAGATTACAGTCCATTAGATGTTTCATAGTACAACTGGCAGATAAAATACACCCATTTCAGCATCTACTCAAGAAAGGAGTACCATTTGTGTGGACACCTAAATGTCAGGAAGCCTTCCAGAAAATCAAGGACTATTTGCTTACTCCACCAGTCTTAATGCCACCTACAGAGGGAAAACCATTGATATTATACATCTTAGCAACTCAGTCGGCATTAGGGGCTCTTCTCGCACAACACGATGATCAAGGTCATGATAGAGCAGTCTATTACATCAGTCGTACCTTAGTGGGTTATGAATTGAATTACAGCAATATAGAACGTGCCTGTCTTGCGGTAGTCTTTGCTACCCAAAAAATTTGGCACTATATGCTTAATCGACAAAGAATGTTAATTGCAAAGATTGATCCACTTAAATACCTCCTAATTAAGGAAACTTTAACGGGCCGATTGGCTAAATGGGTTATGATACTTAGTGAGTAGGACATTCAGTATGTCAAAAGGAAGGCTATAAAAGGACAAGTGATTGTAGATCAGTTAGTTGATGCACCTATGAGGGCAAACCATCCCTTAGTGGCAGATTTTCTTGATGAATTTCTCTTCAACATTGACATTAAAACTAAATGGAAACTATACTTTGATGGTTCACATATAAATCATGGTTCAGGAGCTGGTATCTTATTTGTTACACCTCAAGGTGATACCATTCCCAAATCATTCAGGATTGCTTTCTTTTGTACCAATAATATAGCAGAATATGAAGCTTTAGTGACAGGGTTAAAAATGGAAGCTCAATGGAAAATTAAGAGCCTACATGTTTTTGGCGACTCTCAACTAGTAATCCGGTAGGTAAATGATGATTACGAGACTAAGGATGAAAATATTGCACCTTACAAGTGAATGGCTGATAGTTTCAAGCAGTATTTCAATGACATAAATTTTCAACAAATACCATGTATCTAATTGAGAGTTGCAGATGCTATGGCAACCGTGGGTTCCTTATTGGATATTCCAAGTAATGTGCCTAAGTTCAAGTTTTTGGTTGAACATCTGTTGGCCCCCGCTTATGATGTCCCCAATACTGCGGTAGTGTGTACCATTGTTGGTCCTACATCTCCTTGGTATAAAGACATATTCAACTATCTCACTAACCAAAACTTACCCCAAAACTTGTCCAATAACCAATGTTGAACCTTCATTCGAAAGTCAGCTAAGTACACCATCATCAGAGAAACCTTGTATAGACGCACCTTAGATAACGCCCTAATAATATGTCTCAATGCTGAGAAAGCACAAACAACTTTGTGAGCGGAATATGCAGATCTCATTTGAGTGGTCCTACTCTAGCCCATAAGATTATGAGACTAGATTACTATTGGCCTACAATGGAGAAAGACTCATACATCTTTGTAAAGAAATGTAGACAATGTCAAATACATGGAGACTTGATAAGAGCGCTAGCGTAGGAGCTTCGTCCAATTACTTCACCATGGCCCTTCGCCCAATGGGGACTTGACCTCATAGGTAAGATACACCCTCCATCATCCAACGACCATAAATTCATCATTACCACCACCGAATACTTCACCAAATGGATTGAAGCTATTCCCATGACATACATAACCGGCACACAAATATCTAAGTTTATCCTAAACTATATCATTTTTCGGTTGGTGTACCTCAATCCATAATCACAAATAATGGCCGCCCATTCAAGAATCAAGAAGTATGCCATTTATGTGAAGAATTCCACATCAAACACCATTTATCCACCCCATATTACCGACAAGGTAATGGCCAAGCTGAGGCATCTAATAAGACCATTGTTAGAATCCTTAAGAAGATTGTCAATGACGTTGGTCGTGACTGGCACCTACAGCTTAATATTGCCTTATGGGCTTATCGCACAAGTATTCATACTCCCATCGACGCCATTCCATATTCCCTCGTATTTGAGTTCAAAGCTATCTTACCTGTCGAGGTTGAAATACCTTCTCTACGGGTATCCTTGAAGGGTCATATTGATGATGAAGAATACCGTGTCTCTAGGTTACAAGAGCTAGAATTGCTGGATGAACGATTACAAAAAGCATTAGATCATTTGCAAGCATATCAGAATCGTCTTCGGCGTAGCTACAACAGGAAGGTTCTCAATAGAAATTTTGACATTGGTGACCTGGTATTAATGGAGAATCCTAAGAACCAAGTTGAACGGGAGAAACCAAGTAATTTTGAGCCTAACTAGTTGGGGCCCTATATTTTCATAGAAGCCTTTGAATCAAGAGTGTACC
Source organism: Sequoiadendron giganteum (assembly GCA_007115665.2). NCBI lineage: Eukaryota > Viridiplantae > Streptophyta > Pinopsida > Cupressales > Cupressaceae > Sequoiadendron > Sequoiadendron giganteum. Next base: position 527,767,835 of record CM021100.1, on the reverse strand, counting down.
AACTCTCTACTCCTGAAGGAGAGCCACTTTTGTCACCTATCAATAGTCTGCATCTAAAGAGGTTCTATGCCTAGTCTCTAAGAATCTATGTTTTAATCTATAAAAAATAAAAAAAAATGAAAAAACAAAAAAATGGTTACCTTGATGAAAACCTGGCAAACAAGCGTCTTTGTAACACCAAAAAAATTGAGAAAATAAAAAAATTAAAGAGAAATAGATTCGTCCAATAGTGAAAACCACTTTGGTGGCGCTATGGATAAGTACCATTGTGAAAACTTGGCAAACAGGCACCATGTGTAGTCAAGCTCACTCATACGTCTACTATCATTCTAGTCAGACTTTTTCATCATCACTCATAATAAATGGTTGTCTTATCCATTACTTGGAATGATTGACATCTAGCGTCAATTCCGTCACATTATTCACTCCATCTTCCAAATCTTATTCCCGACTGGGGGCGAATCCTTTTTCTATGCCCTAACACCGTGTACATAACGTCACACCCTCGACAATGTCTTGAAAAATCCCAAAAACATTAGAAAACTTCAAAAATCCAAAAGAAATAAAAAAATGTCAAAAAATACCAAAAACAGAGTCAAGTCAGTCATGTTCAGTCACAGTCATAGTCGAAGTACGTTGCCTCTGTGACTGGGATGTAGGCAAGGCCATCAATCGATACATCAATCGATGCGCCCCCGAGGCATTAGGTCTATTAGTCTAGGTTTGTAATGTATCAAACAAATTTAAAATCATGACTCTTTATATATTCAAAGTCTTTGGACGTGTCGAACTACAAGGTCTCTACGTGTACAACGTAGGCAAGGCTAATCAATTGATGAGCTCTTGAGACCACACTAGGTCAGTCCAATAGGGTTCATTCACAATCACTCTCACACAAGTTGCATATCATAGTTTAGGGCATCATCTCATGTCATACTCTGCCTACATGCACACACTTTTATTAGTCAACGAATCAAAACAAGTCATGCATCGACAAGGCAAAACATCTCAAATAGTCATCAAGTCAATATCAAACACATTGTCAAAGTGATCAACCTATGTTTTACGCAAGATATGTCTTTCTTGTCAACATACGTCATCAAATTGTCGTAGTCTCATGTGACTTATCACGTCAACGTCATCAGGCTCCAACATCTTATATGACACGTGTCTTTCTGAAACCAGGCTTTGTCATGCCTTATACAGAAGTCACTTAGTCGAAACTAGACTCAACGTCTTATGCGGTATGTGTCATTCTCTCACATTACGCTATGTCAAACATCAAACATCAAAAAATCCTACAAGATCAAGTTTTGGCGAATACATTTATTTGGCTTTATGACTTTATATCTTATTTTGTCTTATCTTATTATTGATTTGTGAATTAGTCCGGTTACTAGCTTTCTCAAGGATGTCTCAGGACTCTTTTTCTTTGACTGTTGTCTGTCAACTATCTTTTTAAACATTGGTTTTTGAGTCATGTTACTAGTTTCCTCAAGGATGTCCTATCAAGGATTTAGAGGAGCAATGACGTCTCATGACCCGTCTTTTATTTGTCTGTTGTCTGTGGTTTGTCTCGACAAAACGATTGGGGCAATTACTGTTCTTAGTATGAGTTAAGACACTCCTTGTCTGTGACTGTCTATTTTCTGCAAATGGATGACATTGTACACTATGGTCTATCTCATATCATAGTGTGTACTATCCATCCATTTCATGTCCCGCCCAATGATGAGAACAAGCAAGCATAGCATATTTGGCAATATATCAAAGATTTAGATATTTTTCTCAATCAATAACCATTCTTTTTCAATACTAAATTTTTGAATTATCCATGCTAACATTTCTTCTAGTCTGTATCTTCATCATCCTTATCTATTTTTCCCTATTCTTTTGTCCTTCATATTCTAGTTTTCTCATCCATTTTGAGAGCACACTTGTGTTCTTCAAACCCACCTATCCTCTCGAGGGGGCATACCACTACCTCCTCATCATTCTCCCTTTCACTGGGGCATACCCTAACCTATTTCATGCTGGGGCACGATCGAGACATATTTTCTTTGACACAACGATGTAACAACATTGTATCAAAGAGGGGCAAACTGTAGATACCGAAAATTGGTCTAGGCCTGCGAACACCACTTTTGACATAATTTTCTATTATCCATGGTCATGATTAAATAATGTTTATTATTTAATTAACCTTTCTAACACATATTTCCTCTATTAATTAAATACCCCTTTTTAATTAATTCATTAATTCATAAATGACCTTTATTCAACTTGGATAATTAAATAAATCATATTTATTTAATTATGTCCCTAACTAATTAATTCTTCTGTCTTAATTAAATATGTATTATTTAATTAAACCCCCTTTTTCTATCAATTAAATAATTTATTATTTAATTATTCATTTAACCCCCTTTATCTATAATTAAATATTTATTATTTAATTATTCATTTAATCCTTTTCAAAAGTCAATTAAATAAATAATCTTTATTTATTTAATTAAAGTCTCTTATTTTCGAATGTTGAATTAAATTAACATTTAATTCATATTTATTTATTTATGTCACATTATTCTATCAATCAGTTATCTAATCATTCACTCACCTTCTGACTCGAGATCTATTTTTAGTTCTCTAGTTATCTCTGAATTCAACACCTGTTTATCTCTATGAGAAGACTCTCTGTCACAACTAGTTGATTAACTAGTTCTATATCCTGTTTGCATTCAAATGCATTAGTCTGCGAGTTCTAAATTTGGCTTTTGCATAAAAAGTCTATTTCTTCTATTTTTGGAGATTAAGATCCTGAACCCATGTTCTAACTCACGTTCTAACTTAATCTCTATATGCAGTCTTTTATGAACTTGTGTTCTAACTCACGTTCTATCTGAGACAGAACTCACATCGCATGGCATTCATCAATCTCATCCGTCGATCTCTCTTTCAATCTGAGCCGATAGTTTGAAAACCCAAAATCTATAAAATGGCCTGTCATTATCATTATTCCTCCTCCTGAAATCATACACTTTTGAGAAGAGACTTATCTTTGATATTTTGCTTAGACACTCGATGAAGTTATACTTGCATTCAAACACAGAAATCTGAGGGCAAGAATACTGAAAAGGAAAAATGGAGAAGAACAATCAAGATAATTCGAAGGGGTGAACACATATTCGGTGAGAGCTTTCCATTAATTTTTTTAGTTTATTTCCTCGTTCTTTGTTGTTTGATTTTAGATTATTATTTATATTAGGATTAACATTGTTATTCTAGTTGCAAATTATCCATCTCATCATCATTCGAAAGATACAATCTACTTTTAATTTATTGTTACAATTATTCTAACAATATTTCAAAGTGGGTCAAAATGTAGACATCCAAATTTAACATCTTCCATATAGTCAAAATCCTATCATTTACTTGTCTAATTCATCTATATTAATTAAATGAAATATTTAATTAATATTATCCCATTCTTTAAGGTTCCCAAAAGTATTTAATTAAATACTTTATCCTTTACCATTTTCTCTCTAAATTAAATAAATAAATCAATTTATTAAATTTAGTCAATTATCCTCTCCAATTTTAAATTCATTATTTCTCTCTCCTTGTCTCATCCTCCATAACTTTTTCACTAATCTGGATTAATCCAATTAATCCTTCATTAAGATGTGCATATCCTTAATCAAGATTAATGTCACATCCTCTATATTTAGCCACTTACCTCTAATCTTCATTAATTTTCCTAATCACATGTTTGCATAACCTTAATATTAATTACTTACCTTTTCTAGCATGCCCTTAAGTCAACCTTTCATTGTACTTACCTTATTAGGTTTGACCTCTTTCCTATGTGAATTAAAAATTCACACTTATTCCCCCCATGCATTTCTCTTCCCCATGACCTCTCATAGGTCACATCAAGTACATGGGACAAAGACCTCCTTTTGGAGGACCTTGTCTTATCCATGGGTTTTTTCCAAATTTGTGAATTTAAAATTCACTTTTATTTCTCCAATAACCTTTCAAATCCCCATGGTGACAAGGGTGGACTTTCTAAAATTCATCACTTGTCACTTTCAGCCCCACTTGGGGACGAGGAATCCCTTTTTAAGGAAATCCTCTTCAATCCCAAGGTACTTGCAAGTACCTTGGGACCACATGGCCTTTTCCATGTCACCTTGTACTTATTCCATCTCACCCTCCACATGGAAAGATGTGAAGGCTTGTGAGTCCTCAACTCACTACATCCCTTCATCCTGTCCATGGTGGATCAATCTCAACCATCAATTTTTCTTTAAATGGGGGACCTTGGCCTCAAGTTAGAGGTTAAGATTTTGAAGGATTTTGAAGCCATTATTACATACTAGCCATTATTGCAGTATTCGAGCCATTTGCATTCAAATCCATTTTGTATTCTCACCTACCATCTTCCATCATTCGACCACCTCTATTATTGCAAGCTGGCCATCAAGGAGCATACATCAAGAGCATCTTCGAGGGCCAACCACTTCAACAAACTAAAAAAGAAAAAGGTATAATCTTTATTGTGTTTTTTTATTGTTTCTTTAGTTTCAAGTAGGCCTAATCTTTGAGGTGTTGTTGTGTTTCTTTTTATTGCATTCATTTTTTTTTCATTTTAGACTAGGACATTTTCACTGGACACACCCTTAAACCCTCTACCCCCCTCTTTCTCTCCCTCTCTTTCTCAGGTCACTCCCTCCCACACCCTCTCCATCTCTTAGGTCTCTCACTCACACTCCCTCTTTCTCACACTCTTTCTCACTACCTATCTCTCCAGTGTCTCCCTCTCACCCATCTCACACTATGAAGTCTCTCCCTTTAGAACCCTACCTATATAATTCTCTCTTTCTTACGGTCTCTCTCTCTCTCCCTCT
>CM021100.1:527733971-527762905 GCA_007115665.2 Sequoiadendron giganteum | reverse complement strand
TCTATCCCACTCCCTCTCTATTAATCTCTCACTTCCCACCCTCTCCCTCTCTCCAAACTCTCTCTCAAGTCTCTCTCAAGTCTCTCCCTCTGGAAACCTACCTAGGTAACTCTCTCTCTCTATCCCTCCCACCCTACCTAGATAAGGCCCTCTCAAGTAACTTCCTCCCACACCCTCTCCCTCTCTCAAGTATCTCACTCACACTCCCTCTCTCTCCTACTCCCTTTCTCTCGCACTCCCTCTCATTACTTATCTATCAAGTCTCTCCCTCTCACCCCCCTCACACTCTTAGGTCTCTCCCTTTGGAACCCTACCTACATAAATCTATCTTTCTCACCATATCTCTCTGCCCCCCCCTCTCTCTCAATTCTCTCTCTCCCACCACCCTCTCTATCTCTCTCCCTCCATCTATCCCTCCCACCCTACCTAGTTAAGTCCCTCTCACTTTAACCCCTTCTCTCCCATTCCCTATCTCTTAAACTCTCACTTCCACCCCCTCTCCCTCTCTCCAGACTCTCTCTCTCTCTCCCTCTCTAAATTATCTCCCTCCCACCCCCTCTCTCAAGTCTCTCCCTCTGGAAACCTACCTAGGTAACTCTCTCTCTCTCTCCTTCTATCTCTCTCTCCCCCTCTCTCTATCTATCCCTCCCACCCTACCTAGATAAGTCTCTCTCACTCCACCCCCCTCTTTCTCTCCCTCTCTTAGGTCACACACCCTCTCCCTCTCTCAAGTCTCTCACTCACACTCCCTCTCTCTCCCACTCCCTCTCAATACCTATCTCTCAAGTCTCTCCCTCTCACCCCCTCACACTCTCAAGTCTCTCCCTTTGGCACCTTACCTACATAACTCTCTCTCTCTCACCATGTCTCTCTCCCCCATATCTCTCTCACTCTCAACTATCTCTCTCTCTCTCTCCCTCCCACCCTACCTAGCTAAGTACCTCTCACTCCAAACTCTTCTCTCCCACTCCCTCTCTCTTAAACTCTCACTTCCATCCCCTCTCCATATCTCCAAACTCTCTCTCTCTCTCTCTCTTAAAATTATCTCTCCCTCTAAAGACATACATAAATACATACATACAAGCATAATACATATGCACATACAATCCTACATCCACACAAACATACATACATACATGTGTAGATACAATCTTGAAAACATATACACATACATACAATATACATGCATTGATACATTCAAGAATACATACATACATACATGACATACAAGCATACATGTACATACAAACATACAAATATAAAAATATATAAATATATCAACATACATTCAATAGAGTGGAATTTAACATAAAGGAAGACATAACGCAAGCGCATTATAATGCGCTTGCGTTATGTCTTAGTTGACATGTTTCCTGCAGAAGCAAAAACCATGTCAAAACTAAGATATAACACGAGTGCATTATAACACACTCACATTATATCTTTCTTTGGGAATCCCCAAGCCTTAGGATTGGTATTTTCCTTGGAATACCAACCCGAAGGTCTGGAGGGAATTCCCAATGACCAAAGATGTGTTTATGCAAATTCTACAATTTTTCACATAATCGAATTCATGCTCACCGTCAGGATTGCATGTGGTTCAATATTGAAAAAATTGAACACATGGGTAATGTTAGGTTGTCTCTTAGTTATCCAACGATGTAATTTTTTTCACAAACTGACAATGTTAAGCCGTTCATCCATAATTTCTTTTGTTTGTATGTCATTTTTTTTGCCAAAAAGCAGTGTTTGATGTTTTTTAGTTATAAATTAACTGTTCATCAAAATTTCAAATAAATTACATTTTTAAAAACTAGACTCCATTCTAAATTTTTTTTTTTTAAAAAAAATCAATTACTTTCCAAAATTTGTAGGGGGAGCACATCCAAAGTTCTTCTTTTCAGGAAGTGTCCACTTAGAAAATTAGTAAAAAATCAAATATTCATTAAACAATTATGAGAAAAATCGTGCATCAACTAAATAATATTAGCTAACTTCTAACCATAGTGATTTTAAAAATACTACAAAAAAGTTCACCGTGCTAGGGTCGTACAAGAGTTGCCATGTTATGTTTTTAAGACAAAAACAACACCAATTTGTGTGCGTCCCTCTTTTGAACCCCTAAATCTCAACCATTTTCAAAATAAATTAGTAGTTTAGAAAGTAGACTTGAAGCACTTCGATCCTTGTTTTTGTTCCATCTCAAAATTTTGAGTGTAACTATCCTCAATTTCATGTCCAAGGTCAGTATTTCTTGTTTTCAAAAATAAAAAGTGGCCACTTAAGCCCCCTTTTTGGGAACCATCTTGGTGCACTTACCCATAAAGCATGAAGGAATTCAACACATTGAGAAATAGCTAAATTCCACCAATCCCTATAAGACTCCCCTTCACTTGGTTTAGGTATAGAATTCCAAATTCCAACAAGAGCAGCCACATAGGATGGGTTTCATAGATGAGAAGCATTAAGTTTATATGGAAAAAAAATTCTCCACGTTGCTATTATCATTTCGTGAAAGTGGAAAAAAGAAAGGAAAGTGATCTAAAAGGGTAGTAGAATAATCCACTCACACACTACAATTGGAGGTATCATGGATAACATGTAGGTTAGGAGAAATGCAAAAACTTTCAAGTCTACTCAACTTTCTATCATCCCCAAATCTGCAAATAGACCATGTGTACCAGTTGTTTCCATGATTGGAGCTATTAGTGTGGAATGGGTCAATCACCCCCATAGAATTGTGACAAGACATCCATTTATCGAATTCTTCATTTCTTAACTTAATATGACTTTTCCAACTTCGATCATTATGGAATTCGACCATATTAAAATCTCCTCCTACAGTCCAATCAATATTAGGGAGGTTTTTAGACATCCAATCCCATAACTTACTTCTATCTTTTGCTACGCTAGTAGCATAAACTGAGCAAAACCCAATTGGTTGACCATTGATAAAAGCCAAGGACCACACACAACTATGTGATGGGTCCTCTCCTTTATTAATGACAAATTTATGAATGTAAGAGGCTAAACCAATAACTACTCCCCCCTACCTTCTCTATGTCACATATGAAGAAAAAAAGAATTTCTCCATACGTTGGATAGAGAACAAGCAAGGCGAGGACCAACAAACTTAACTTCTTGAAGAAAAATAATATTAGGTTTCCACTTAGAAATCACATCTTTTACTCCATATTTACAATGAGGGAGATAAAACCCTCTTACATTCCAAGACATGATTTTATAAATCGTGCTAAAGAGGAGAGTGATGGGTCATCCTCTTGTGGAAAAAAAAAAACAATTAGCAACTGAGATAGAGTGATCAAGAGTGTTCGAAATAGAATTAGGAGGGGATGGGGAAATTGATCTTTGTCTTGTAGAAGGAGTTTTGTTACAAGTACCCAACTTGGAATTAGGAGCAACAAGAGACCTAAACCTTGTCTTGCATAAGGACCTGTGAAGAATAAGATCAACCCAAGGATTGATGTTAGGATATAAGAAATATTGATGAAACCCTTGATGATCAATTACACCGCTCTTCCTGTTCAGAAGTGCATGCATCACACATAAACTCCTATATTCCTATTGGAGCACCATTTATGTATCAAAGGGTCTTGATTTCTTCTTAATCCTAGATTTACTTTGTTGTACATATTCTCCTGTAACTCTCTCTCAATCCTAGATTTACTCTACAGTATTTCACGTCTTACATGCAAATTTTAATGTAAACTATTTTTTTTCGTATTAATTATCAACGATGGTGATTTAGTTTCATATGAGATTTACTCCCAAGTTTTTATCCATACAAAAAATTGCCATTGTAGTGGTATGCCTCTCAGCGTAATTATTATTAATTTTAATTTTAAAAATAGATTTTTTGAGAAATCTAATTTATCAAAAGATCAAATTAGTATTGTTTAATTGAAGATTAATTTATTTCTCATTAGTTAAATTAATTGAAATTGTAAAAAAGAGAAACAATGTTGTTAATATTGAGCTTGATTAAAGGGTAGATGTAACCTTAATTATAATTGTTCTTCAAAAGTGAAAGGTTAAGTTTAGGAGGGTAATTAACATGTTTTAATTCTTATATTGTTAGTGGGTTAGTTCTTTTATTACAAGAGCATAATTAGGAAATTTGGAATAAACATTTATTTAGTGCCATTAAATTAAATGATCTAGTTAACAGTAGGTATTAAGTCTAGTCTTGGAGACTCGACCTCTTCCATCTCATTAGAAACCCTAAAGAGAAAAATCTTGAGAGGTTCTCCCTTGAGGTGTCTTTCAAGTCAAGATACCTAACCCTATTTAGGTTTAGCCTTCAACATTGGGTGTACGAAATGGGTTTCAAAACTTCCATGTAAGCTAGTTTTCTTTTCCCTCACCTTTGAGGTGGTGTATTTTTGATAATTTTTCACGTGCAACGTCAACAAATGTGCATGCTATAATATTATGTTGAGAATGTTATGAAGATAAAATTTTAATGCAAAGAAAAAAAATTTTGGTTTGTGTTCATGTTCACATGTTAAAATGTAAAAATGTGGGCATGAAACAAGCTTAAGTACAGTTGGACTTGAAGAATCACCTAACAAAGTATCTAAAAAATAGAAAATTGGTTTACCTTAACTCATTGAGCAGTGAAAGTTGGAAAATGGTTAATGAATAGGAAACCATTTCCCTTTTTGAAGTTTCTTATGGAGTTCCCTTAAAAATTATCATTTTGATCAAATGTACTGAAACTTCATTTTGATCTTTTCTTACTAGAATTGTTAACACTTGCAAATTTTAAAATATGTGAATGAAATATCAACAAAACTCACCTTCATTTAACTGTTATAGGAACTTTATTATACAAATTGTTATTGATTGCTTAATACTTTTGGTTCATGCATCTTCTGCAACATGTACTTACATTTTGCCACTTTGGGAATTTCAAAACTTTCAATCATCTTGAAATATATCAACCTAGAATATGAAGCTTTATGAGTCTCATTTAGTATATTCTTGTTGCCTATACTAGAATAAGTGATTTTTTTTTTTTGCATGTTTAGGTTGTTGATGTAATTGTAGATGGGTTTTAAAATTTTCTAAAACATGAAGTATTGAATTATTGTTTTTGTTCAAGCCACTTTTGTAAAAAAAACATATACTTGTAGGATTATTCTTTTCTTTGTTATATTTGTTCTATATTTTTGGGGCACTATTGAAAATGGTCAACTATGTTGTCAGTGTGCTCCAACATGAAGATGAACTTTCAAGGCTGTTATATGACTATAAAGAGAGTTTTCCAAGCTATAGTCCTTGTTGGTGATGGAAGCTTATGGTTTTATATATGAATGGAGAACTTCCATATTCTTTTGGTGATGATTTGTGCAAGTATATAACTTTCATTATTTTCATTTTGGTGTGTTTGTTATTTCTCCCATGTTTTGTCTATTATTCTTACAAGTCTTCTAGGGAGAAAGCTGAGTTAAATTTTAATGAAACACTTACCAAAATTTTCATGAAATTCTTTCTCCTTATTAGAATGAATAATTTTTTGAACACTTATTATTGTGTTTAGCCAAAATTGAAATTAAAAAATACATGCATATTGCATGCTACAAACATTATATCAAATGTAGCATCCAATTCTTCGATAAGGCATGACATCCAACCATGAACTTCTTCAACTCTCCACTTCTTTGATAAGGAATGCCATCCAACCAACGTTAGCCCAAACTAAATATAACAAAGATAACTAATGCCAAGGACTAACAACATATTACTCTGGTGTAGGCATCAATTACAACTAACAATCAATGTCGACAAGATCTTCCAACAATCTCCTTAGCATTAACATCAATGACAACCATCATTGTTGACATCAATGACAACAACTGCCAACAGGGTTGCTTCTACTAGAGGCATTTTAGTGTCCAAGAATCCTAATCATTTCAAGATACATTACACCCACAAAGTCTCTTATTAACCCTAAGCAGTGCCAAACTTTTGTTATGACTATTCTCTCAATCATGGAATTAAGGAATGCCTCATTTTAAACTATAGGTGGATGATGATTCCAAACACAAATTCTAAATAGGACTAAACAAAAGGAAAACCTGGATAATAAAGTGACATAACCTTGCATCTACATCTATTAAGAAAGATAATAAAAACATAGAGAAATAATAGACATCCAACTTCATTAATTGAATGAATGTTAAATAACAATGCTTGCATTAGTTACATGGCAAAATGAACCTTATTTAATTATTCAATTAATCATTTATAGTGTAAATATAGATAAAATTAATCATTTATAGTTGCATTATTTTATTAAATTCATTTATTCAATCAATCATTTATAATGAAAATATGGATAACACTGGTAGAAAAAAACTGTATTAACCAAAAAGTCATATAGGCATACAACATTATATCTCGATAAAAGTAAAATGTATATACAAGAAAGCGATATAGGCTAACAAAAAATTCATATGGACATATAGTGTCACATATCTATAATACAAAATACATGTTCAAAAATACTATATAGGCATAAAAAAAAGTACTCTAATGTAGTCATTTCCCTCTAGGGGAAGGAACAAGTTGTCTTTGATTTTCAAGTGGATGGTGATGCATGCATACAGTGGTGGTCTTTTTTGAGCTCATTCACTCGCCTTCCTATCTAAACTTGCTTGGACATCCCCCTAATACAATAAAAGTTATAGACATTAATATATAGAAATTTAATTATAGAATTACATATAAAAAAATAATCACTTACTGCATTAAAATAATTATTATGTTCATCCACAACAGGGGCACACTCACAATCTGGAGTTGCAAAGCCCTATGGCAACCGTCAAGATAGAAATTAAACTACAAATGAATATCATTTGATTTTTTAATAATACATAGATAAAGTAATAAATTTTATATAATTTGAAATTTACTAATCTTCATCATACCTCTATCAAAGACATCAAAATTGCTACTATCGTAGCAATTTCATGCTCCATTGTGGTATGAATACGAAGAGGAGAATTTGTTTGCATTATTTAAAAATGAAACACATTATTCAATTACTAAAACTACCCAACATTATTTTACAACACCATTAATGAATAAAAATAAACAAGGTTACTTGAGTTAAAGTTGTGTTATGGCGACAAATCAAACTCGGAGACAAAATCTTCATATTATTTTTATTAAATAATTAAATATTTTGCTGCACTTGTATTTAAAATAATAGTTACAAACAATTATTGAATGTTCAAAATGATCAGTTATAATATTTAATTAAAGATAACAAAATTTAGTTATTGTAACCACCCAAAAGAAAACGTGTTATTGGGTGCATGAGACAAAACCAATGGTCATGCTTCATTTTTAATTAATGGGAAATTTGTGGGAACATATTCCAACACTTGGATCAGATTTTTGAGGGAAATAGGCATGAAAAACATTAGCAAACATTTACAGTTTTGTGGCTGGAAAATGTAAGAGGTGCCATAGGTACTTGTAGCAAAGGTTGTGTAAAAACAACAGTGTTAAAACATGACGAAATTTTTTGTTGCAAGTTGCAGATTTTGTTGCATGTCTTTGTAAAGTTTTTTCTAGAAGTTTAATATATATTGGACCCTCTTATTGGTGGATATAGCCCAGTTTTAGGTGAAACATGTTAAACCTTTGTGTTGCCTTATTGTTGTCCATTATTTTTGTGAGTTCTATTTCTTTGTTTTATTATTCAAATCTACATTTAACTGATAGGTATCTACCTCCTAACCCTAACAAGTGGTATCAAAGTGGGTTGTGTTTAGTTATCCTCTGCAGGAAGGTCTCATGGCTGAGTGGGAGTTATGGTAGATGAGGGTAAGTTGAAGGTAGAAAAATTTAATGGGTAGAAATATTAGTTATGGAAGATGTAGATGGAGGACTATCTCTATCAGAAGGATTTATGGTAACCATTGGAAGGGAAAGTCAAGAAACTGTCAGCAATATCTGATGAGGATCAGGATATTTTGGATAGAAAGGAAATTAGCAGTATTTGTTTATGCCTGGCACAATTGGTGGCATTTAATATATGAGTAGATGCACATAGTTTTTTTTTTATGAATAGACATTAATCTATATTAATTCAAAGATTAAAATACATATTCACAAAAAAAAGTGGGTGGTAAGAAGGCACACCCTGAGAGTCACATGGGAAATGCCGATAAAAGCCAAGAAATTAACCAGTCACAAGGGCCTAGCCCAAAAGTCCATGATTACAAGAAATAAAAAAACCATTAATCGGCCAAAGCAGTGCCAATAGAGCCATGAGGGTCGTTGTCATCCATTTTCTTTCCCTATACATCAACGGGGTCTGGATTGATGTCAGGAGGAGGACACCCCAACCATCATCAACTTCTTTATCTTTATCTTTCTCGTGTCAAGGTGAGATTGCAAGTGCAAGCCATGGAAAGCTTTTACTAGAGTCTAACCAACAAGAGCCAAAGATAGGAGTGTCATTAGAGGGCCACCAGAAACTACTACCACCACTCCCTGAAGCATCATGAGTGGGCTGCCCTTGTCTAGCCCGAGGTGGAGGAGAGCGGGCTCGCTGAGGAGGGCAAGATCCCCATCGAAGAAGAGGCTGAGAGTGAGGGCATGTAGAGCCACTCCGCTGCTGGCCCCGAGAGGGCAACTGAACGTGGGAGGAAGTGAGCGAGGTAGGCACCCAAGAAATAGTACACAGGGCATTGCCCCAGTGATCCAAAATCACTTGCAGGTGAGAAACTTCAAGTGTAACTTTATTCACCTGTACCTGAATTTATAAGAGCACATTAGAACAAATAATAGCTTCAGAATATAAAGTAACATTTTTATCCATTTGAGTGTGAGAAAATATGCCAACATTTTTTTCTTTCTAGATATTGAAGAGGATTTCCACCTTGAAAAATGTGCCAAAGCTGAGTATACTTAGCAGGAAGTTTGGGTGAGTCTCATAGCAGAACCATATGCTAGGAAAAGGGCTTCGGTCTAAAATTCCAAAAGAAGTCATGAATCCAAGTCCAAAAACTACTGGGCTTTGGGGAAAAACCAAAAATGATGCTTAAAAGACTCAGCTTACCCACAAAAAGGGCGACGAGGATCTCCTTGACCCCCAAGTGAAAAAGTCAAGAACCCACATGAAAGCCTTGGAAAAGAATACACCAAGCATAGTGGGAAAGTTTTGGCTCAACACTTGTAGAACAAGTGCCAGCAAATCTTTTACGCCAAACATGAGAAAAATATTGAAGAAGCCACCTCTGGTTTAGACCATTAATCATAGGAAAATGTGGTGAGAGCCACCTATAGCCAAGCCTAGGCCTTTTTTCCTGAAAGGGGTGTCTGGGTACCACTTCTAGTCCTTCCACCAGGGCTTGGCCCCATGAATTCCCACCTTATGAATATTTTTGTAGGAATAGTAGTCACCAAACCATCATGAGTTGCATGGTTCTAGTTTTGAAGCCTGTATAGGGTAGAAAAATCATCCCACAACATGATACGCATTGCGGGTTTGTGAAATATCTATTGTAAGGTCTGAATACCTTTCTTGTGGAATCTAAGCACCTTAAGCCAAGGCAACTTAGCCAGAGGTTGACCATTGCTAGAAAAAAGAGGAGACCACCAAACATTCTATTGGTTGAGCGAAAGCCCTTCACAAAAATCATAACCAGCCCAGTGGAGCCAAGGTTTAACTACCTCCCAGGCTCTTCAAATGCTTTTAGCAACAAAATTCCCCACAATTTGAACTGGTTCTTTCATGACCAAAAGGGTTTCAAAGGCAATCCCCTTCCAGGCAGGTCTATGGGCAGGAAATCCTGATTGAATACAATGTTTGAAGTGAATTTTCTATGCCTCATCTCTAGTAAGGCCCCATATTATCCATTTCACACACAAGGAAGTGCCTTTTCATTGAGTGGAGAGCAACCCAACTCCTCTAGAGTCTTTGGGAAGGCAAAAAAATTCCTAAGCAACACGGTGAAACCCTCTATGTGATTCAGCAGAAGCCCAAAGAAAGTCCCGGAGCAAATTTTCAAGCCTACCATAGGCATCTTTAGAAGGGGCCCAATGGGAAGAATAATAAACATGAGTAGCCTCAAGAATTTTGCAGCACACCTAAAATTTCCCTACCAGAGAAAGGCTTAGTAATCTGGTAAGCGATATTTTTCTCAACCCTGGAAAGAACAACTTGCCATAGCTCGACCAGGAGTTTGAAAATTTCTCCTGGCCCAATCCAATTCCAACCATACTACTGAAACCAAGGAGGAGTGGGAAGAATAGATTTTCTATAGCACAAAGTTTTGTGCCATTGAATGGAAAAATCGAAAGCAAGGCAAAAAATATTGAGACATTTCAGGGCCGCTTTGATATTATCTTCCTCCTCGAGAAGAGTGAGGAAATATTCATCAACAAAATGGCCATTAACCAACTGGGCTTGAGAGTTAGGTAGTGAAATGCCCTTGACACGTTGTTGAGAAACCGTGTTGGCCAAAAGGTAGTCAAACCCTTCAGCGGTGAGAACATATAGAGAGGGGCAAGTGGGCATCCTTGCCGGATGGAATGAAAGATCCCAAAGGCAAAGGATTGATGGCCATTAATGGTGATGCAAGCAGACGCATCTACAAAGAGTATTCAAACAACCTGAATGAAATTGGGCCCAAATCCCAAATCTTGCAACATAGAAAGAATAAAAGGCCATTCAATATGGTCATAGACCTTGGAAAAATCAATTTTGAGAAAAATAGCCTTCTGTTTTGAGCGTTTGGCCCACTCCATACCTTCCCACATGGCAATAATATTATCCAGAATGAAACTTGATTTGATAAACCTTGTTTGCTCCATATGCACAATCTGAGTAAAAGATGGCGTATCTTCAGGGCCAAAGCTTTGGCGATGATTTTGTAGGAGACATTGAGAAGCGTAATAGGTCTCAAGTTGCAAATATCCCGGATATCTCTGGTATTAGGTATGAATTTAATATTTCCTTTGTTTATTAAATTTCCCAAAGAACTAGCATGAAAATCCTCTAAGTAAACATGATGTAGATCTTGCCCAACATAGTCCCAAAGGGCCTTGTAAAATTCACAAGGAAAACCATCGATCCCTAGGTCTTTTTCATTAGCCATGGAATGAACAGATTCCTTGAGATTATCCAGTGTTAAAAACTGATCACAAAAATTTCTCTGGGATGAGGAAAGCCTATTTGAACAACAACAAGGCAATCTTGGAGGGCTTGCTATCGCATAGGCATGGATCCTTGTGTGGTGAAAACCTACTCATAATGGCGCACAAAGTCTTGGAGAATGTCAGGAAGCTCAAAGAGCACCTGGATTCCATCTTTAATTTTTTTAATGCCTAGGGATGAGTGTCTGGCATGTAGGGCCAAAAAAAACTCTTTAGAGGCACGGTCACCAATTTTTAACCAGTGCAACCTGGCTTTGATTTGAGCACCTCTGGTAGCATAATTATCAATAAAAAAAAATTTGTGCCTTAAATCCACCACCTTGACTTGTAATGAAGGGGAAAATGGGTTGGTTGCCAAAGCTTTGGTAGTTGAGCATAGGTCAGAAGTGGTAGCCTCATAAAACCGTCAGTGAAAGATAGCCAGTTGGCACCCATAAATGCACAAAAATTGAGTCATGCAAGTGATGGCATCATTCCACCATGTAATCCAACCTGTATAATGAGTTGGCTTGCACTCTAGATTCTAGACTCTATGAATGTGGGCCAAAGTAGGCTTATGGAAAAGCAAAGACGTATTCAAAAATAATTGAGTTTTACATGTGTGAGGTTGTCGTGTCTCCCATTTAATACGAAAGGAAATGGGGAAATGGTTTGACAAAGCCACATCTACTAATGACTTAACTGAAAGAGAAGAACAATCAAAAGATAAAAAAGATTGAGCCAAGATCATGGCACGATCAAGGTGTTTAAATATCCTGTCACAATTGACCCTGTAATTATACCAAGTTTGCAAGAGATAATGAAAATGGTAGGTACCAATATTGGGATCAAAAAGCCCCAATTTATTGTGCATGAAAAACCATGCCTCTCGTTCGCCAACTTCCCATCTAAATGGAAATGTTCCATCTTTGTCATACGCCATCTCAATCATATTGAAATTCCCACAAAATAGCCAAGTAGCAACTTGAAATGAATCAACAATCTAGTGCCAAACTAGAGAGCATTCCACAACATCATTAGAAGCATAAACATTAATAATCCCAAAGGAATGATTATCAATGTTCAAAAGGATCCAGACGAGCTGATGAGTGGGATCAAACTCATGGTCGACCACACAAGCATGCCACTATAGAGAGAATAGGGTGAAATCTCCACCACACCCAGCGTCATGATTAGTACAAAACATTTTATTGGCTGGCCAAATAGAGCGACAAGCTGACATAAACAAAAAACTAGAAATTTGAACTTCTTAGAGACAAAGCACTTCAATACCAGAGTATTTACACAAAGTATCTTGAACCGAATACTTCCTAGAGAGGTTTGTTAGACCTCAAACATTCCATGAGAGGAAATTCATGAGTGAAATTCCTCCATATTGTTGGAGTCTGGCTCCTTTTCAGATAGAGAGGAGAAGCGATTATGTAAAAACTTTGGTGGAACTAAGCCAATCTAAATAGAAGAAGATAATTTTTTTTTTCTTGCACATATTCACCTTATTCTAATGGAGGAGAACGATTGCTGACCATCTTTGAGATCCAACGATGGGAGGAGAAACATTTAGTTGGCCTATCATAATGACTACAGGTTGAGGCGTAGCCTTTGGCTTGGGTTGTGACTGAGCATTGTCAACCCCGTTTGGGGCTTCCTTCCCCTTCAAAAAAGGGTTTGAAATGCTTCTTGTTGGTTTAGAGGCTTTGGAGGTTGACCCAGAACCATTGGACTTATTTTTCTAGTTTGAAAATATGGTCCATTTCTCATCGAGTTTGGTAGCAGATGTATCCACCTGAAAGAGGATTTTTAGTATCTCGTGGCGGAGAAGGTGTATGAGGCATTTCCAAAGGGCGGTCCTTGATCTTGTGGTCTATGGACTGACACCCATAACAAGTGTTGGGAAGGTTAAAATAAGTGACCTTCTAGGTGTGTCGAAGAGCTCCAATTTGAATGTCAATGGAGTCTTTCAAATCTCTAGAAAGGTCCACTTCAACACAAACCCGTTTTTGGGGTCGGGCTTGGAAAAACCTATCTAGATCAATGCAAATAACCCTCCCTAGAGAGTACACAATATGATTTATAAAATGAACACACGAAAAGGGTAAACTAGGAAACTCAATCCAGACCAAGACATGCAACTTGGTGTCATCCGAGACAACAAAGTCTCGGGTCCATGCCTAGAAAACCAACAAAGAAGACCTAACATACTAGGGACCATGGGCTAGAATAGCCTGGACATGATTGAACTCTACAAAGCGGAACAAGACAAAACCCTTGGTTAAATTTTGGAGCATATCAAGGCGGACCCCATGAGGGACCCAGGCCTTGTTGACCCATTCCTTAAGCACACTTTCAGGGGGGTCCTCCCAACAAAGTACCCAACAAGAGTGTGTTTTTCCAGCTATTGACAAGAAGAATCAAAATCTGGTAAACAAAAAACCACATCAGTTGGGGAGTTAGAACACTTACCTTATGAAAGACTTTCCAAACAATTTTTTGTGGTTGTTTGTTTGGAGGAGGAGGCATTGAGCAGAGCCCTCGAACTGCTAACACCGGCATGAACTGTTGGGTTAGATATGGTTGAAGTCATATCAAAACAAAAAAAACACAATAAATGCAGTCATAGGGTATGTGCAGGATCATCATGGAAAAAATAGGTCCTTGAGTGACGAAAAAATTCAGAAAAATCAGATTTAGGCAACTTGACGTAAAAATTTGAACAAGTTATCTATATTATTTCAAAAATATGTAAGAATATAATCCATAGAAAATTGAATATGGTTTCTAAACTACTAGGTTTATTTAAAAAAAAAATTATTTGGTGAAAATTTGAAATTTCAATGCCATAGCACTTAAATTTCAGGGAAAAAATAAGAAGTACGTGTCTTTCTGACCACCCTAACCACAATAAAATGATAATATTTTTTATAATATTTTAGATATATGTAGATGACTCATGTCATGATGTGATGCATATTTTTTTGTATTTTTTTTCCAAGTAAATAATTAATTATGATTTTTTTATTACAACTTTTAAAAAATATAAAAAACTCGTATGTCTGACCACCTTAACTTGGTTAAAATTTCATGAAATTCAATTTATTTTTTAATCCTATAGTATGCAAATCATAGAATGTGACACATGTTTCAGATCCAAAAAACTTGATACTGTTTGAAAGCTATAGATGTTTTTCAATCAGCCTATCAATCAGGACTTTAGTCTTAATTCAAATAGAAAATGAATGATAATTATTTATTAAATTCAAAGTAAAGCATAATTTATATTGGTGGAAAGCTGAGAATATCCTTTAAAAACCCTTTTCGTTTCATGAATTTTGGGTTAAAAAAAATCGTCAACCACATACCCTACACATACCCATCATATCACCACTTTTTGTCCCAACATGATCTTGCACATACCCCGTACACACAAAAAAATAGGAATTTCCTGTGCAGTAAGCGCAGTATGATGCCAAACACCACAGACACAACAAAACCCTAGCAGAGCTCATACACCTTTCATCACAACACTCGATGCATGAAGTTCAATCCACAAAATATGGAAGTTTTTGCCTTAGCCAAAATCTTGAAATCGGGTTCAACAAAACAAGATCCCATTTTTTAATAAATGAGATCATGTTTAGGTTTGAGGTCTCGGGCCTAAATCTAAAACGGGATCCCATTTTTTAAAAATCGGGATCCTTTCCCATTTTGAAAACTTCCCATTTTTGGCAACTTTTCAAACAAGATCATGTTTCGTAAAGCATAAAAAAATATTTTTTTATGGAACAGGATCCTGTTTTAGAACGAGATCCTACTTGTTAAAATATGAATTTTTGGTCGGGTTTGTTCTTTGTTTTTTCGGTTCGGGAAAAGGCTTGGGGACCAAAACCTCAGCTTTGGACCTAGTTTGACCTACAACTTGAAAGTCATGTCAATGTCACAATAAAATAGTGACTTTGGACATATATTTGAAGACATTTTTTGCATAGTTTTTTGATGAAATTAAACCCCATTATAGATGAGATAGTGTAGATTCCAAATATGTAATTTTTTTACAATTAGATTTTTTTTTCTATTTTTCAATTAATTTATGATGAAACTGGTCCATAAACATGAAATATCAATGTTTTTTAGTATTTTAATAAATTTTATTAAAATATTTTTTTATAAAATGAATTACATGAAAACGTAGTTTAGATAATTCTTTTCAATTTGAAAAAAATAAAAAAATAATAAGTTTAGGTCATCTTATGCGTGTACACAACGATTTTTCAAAACAACAAATATGGCCAATAAAAAATTAACAAAAAAAATATTCAATAAAAAATTACAAAAAATATCAAAAATGTGCTTCACTGAGTTTTAAATTTTTTCCCAAAAGGATTTAGAAAAATACAATTATTTAGGTCAAAATATGGATGACGTACATGTGCATGGTATAATAAAAAAAATAACTTTTAAATAATGGTTTTTAGAAATGCCTATTGAAAATCAATTTGTATCATCTGGGTATTGAAATAAATTACATATTTAGAAACTAGACTCTGAGTACTACATTTTATGATTAGTGACTTTTTTAAGATTCCATCTCCAAGTGCTTCAAATTTTAAGG
Source organism: Sequoiadendron giganteum (assembly GCA_007115665.2). Taxonomy (NCBI): domain Eukaryota; kingdom Viridiplantae; phylum Streptophyta; class Pinopsida; order Cupressales; family Cupressaceae; genus Sequoiadendron; species Sequoiadendron giganteum. Next base: position 527,747,103 of record CM021100.1, on the reverse strand, counting down.
TCAAATATGACAAATTCTGAAAATCAGGGAAAACACTTCCACTTTTTGGCCAAAAAGTGGACTCGTGTTCTTGTACACACCTATTTCAATAACAAAGACAACGACAAATTTGATGTAGACCCTGGAGAAATATGAAAGGCCTTTTTCTTTGAATAAGGTATTTCATAAGAAGTGTTTATTTAATATGAAAATGGTAGAAGGTGGGTTAGTTGATCATTTAAATGAGTTTAATACAGTTACCAGTCAATTAAATTCTTTAAATATAAACTTTGATGAAGAGGTTAGGGCTTTTTTTATTTTGTTTTCCTTGATTGAATTTTGAAATATCTTGGTAATGGCGATTATTAATTCTATGTGTGGTTCGAATAAGATGAAATTTGATGATGGTTCTATTTTGAGCGAGAAAAATTGTAGGAAAAGCTCAGGTGGTTCATCCTCATCAGGTACTATTTTGAATGCAGAAAGCAGGGGAAAAACAAAGTAGAGAGGAAAGAATTTTGGAGGTTTTGGGAAGTCAAAAGGAAAATCAAAGGACAAGAGGTCCCAATCCAAAGAGAAGAAAGATTGTTGGTACTGTGGTAAGTTGGGTCATTTAAAAAAAGATTGTTAGTCTTAGAAAAATAAAGAAGATGAAAAAGAAGGTAGTAAAGAGGAAAATGTGGTAACTAATAAATCTGATGAGGATGCTTTGATTCTTTCCCTTGATAATGTTGATGATTCTTGGGTGTTAGATTCAGGGGCTATATTTCATGCTATGCCCCATAGAAGTTATTTTCTTGATTATGTCCAAGGAGATTTTGGGTTGGATTATTTGGGAGATAATGAACCTTGTCAGATTGTTGGAAAAGGAAGAATCAAGATTAAGTTACAAAATGGGAATCATTGGCTACTACAAGAGGCAAGACACAGTCCAAGGTTAAGTATAAATTTAATTTCAGTAGGGCAACTAGATGATGAATGTTGTGTTGTTACATTTAGTGATAAAAATGGAAGGTTAAAAAAGGTGTCTTAGTGGTAGAAAAAGGTGTGAAAGTTGGCACCTTATATCTTTGTACAGGTCATACTGTTCCTTCTACTTTAGCTATTGCAGATAAAAATCAGACAGGAAAGTTGCTGGAAAAAATAGCTACAACAGTCACTATAGGTTCGACAATAGTTGTTGCAGGTTCTATAACAATTTCAGGAACAATTGCTACAGGTTAGCAAGCAAAAAATAAGATAGTTGTTGCAAGTGAAAAAACATTGTGGCATAATAGACTTGGGCATATGAGTGAAAAAGGTATGAAAGTACTTCATTCTGAGAAAGTTTTACCACGTCTAAAATGTGTTAATATGGATTTCTGTGAAAGTTGGGTGTATGGAAAACAAAAGAATTTTTTCTCAAGGATGGGAAGAAAAAGAAAGATGAGAAATTAAAGATTATGCATACAGATGTATGGGGACCATCTCAAATATCTTCTCTTGGTGGCTCTCAGTATTATGTCACTTTTATTGATGATGCAACAAGGAAGGTATACCTTTATTTATTTAAGCATAAATCTGATGTATTTGAAACTTTTAAAAATGGAGAATCTTGGTTGAGAATGAGACAAATAAAAAGTTGAAATATCTTAGATCTGATAATGGTGGTGAGTATTGCAGCAAAGATTTTGAAGATTATTGTTCCTGTAATGGTATTCATAGGCAAAAAATGATTCCAAGGACTCCACAAGAAAATAGAGTGGTTGAGTGCATGAATAGAACAACAATGGAGAATGCACGGACTATGAGATTACATGATGGAATTCCTTTAAATATGTGGGAAAAATATGTAAACATTGTTGTATATTTAATTAATAGAGGTCTGTCTAATCTTTTGGGTTGTGGTATTCCAGAGGAAGCATGGAAAAATAAGAAGGTGAGTTATTCTTTTCTTAGAACCTTCAGTTGTGAAGCATTTTCACATGTAGATTCTAGAAATAGAACCAAGCTGGAAGCTAAGTCAAAGAAATGTATATTTTTTGGATATGGAATTGATGAATTTAGTTTATAGGCTTTGGGATTTTAAAAATTAGAAAATTGTGAGAAGTAGGGGTGCCATATTCAATGGAAGATGTTGTACAAAGATCAAATTTAGTAGCATGAGAGGAAATAAAATGATTATGTAATGTTGGATGATATTCCAAACAACAATGATCCAGTGGTTCCTCATGCTCTGCAACAATAGCAACAAGAAATACCACAAAGTTTTGTGAATGTTAGACGACCTTCAAGGATAAGTAGACCTCCGGAAAAAAAAATTCTCCCTTTTTATTATATTTTATTAACTGATGCTAGTGAACCAGGATGTTATGATGAAGCTATGCAAGTGGATGCCAAGGTTCAGTTGGAGCATGGAATGGAAGAGGAAATGGACTCCTTGTTGAAAAATCAAACTTGGGAATTATGCAAGTTATTTGTAGGTAAAAAGGATTTACCAAACAAATGGGTTCATAGGTTGAAAGAGGAAGATGGAGGTAAGAAAAGATTTAAAGCTAGGTTAGTTGTAAAGGGATTTGCATAGAAAAAGAGTATTGATTTTGATTAAATATTTTCCCTGTTTGTTAAAATGAGTTCTATTTGTACTGTTTTAAGTATTGTGGATGCTAAAGATTCCAATTTGGAATATCTAGATGTTAAACTGCTTTTCTCCGTGGTGATTTGGAGGAAGAAATATATATGGAACAACCATAAGGATTTTAGGTCAAAGGTAAGGAGAAATTGGTATGTAGATTGAAGAAAATTTGATATGGCTTGAAGCAAGCACCTTGACAATGGTATACTAAATTTGATAGTTTTATGGCTGAGCAAGGCTACAACTGGTCTAATTCAAACCATTGTGTTTATTTTAAGAGGTTAGATGATGATAGCTACATTATTTTATGTTTATATGTTGTTGATATGCTTGTAGCGGGGTCTAACATGGATCACATAAGGGAGTTAAAATAATAGTTAGAAAATTAATTTTCTATGAATGATTTGGGGACAACAAAACAAATCCTTGGTATGAAGATTACTAAAGATAGGAAAAACAAAAAAGTGTTTTTTATCTCAGGCTGATTATATTGATAAGGTGTTGTAGAGATTTCATATGGAGAATGCAAAATTTGTTTAGCACACCTTTTTCCAGTCATGTCAAATTGACTAAGGATATGTGTCCAAAGACACGAGAGGAGGAAGAAAAAATGTCCAAGGTACCATATGCTTCAACTATAGATAGTTTAATGTATGCCATGGTATGCACAAGACTGAATATTGCGCATACAGTAGAATTTGTTAGCAGTTATATGAGTAATCCTGAAATGGAGCATTGGAATGCGGTAAAATGGATTCTTGAGTATTTTAGAAGTACATCCAATAAATTTTTATGTTTTGGGGGCTCTAATACTGATTTAAGAGGCTATGTTGACTCATATTTGGTACAGGACATTGATACCAGGTGGAGTACCACAAGTTATATTTTTATAGTTGGTGGGACAACTATAAGTTGCATTTATTAGTTGCAAAAGGTGGTTGCTTTATCCACTATGGAGGTAGACTATGTAGTTGCAACAGAGGAAAGCAAAGAGATGATATGGATGAAAATTTTCATGAAAGAGTTGGGAAAATATCATGCTTAAAGTTACTTGTTTATGGACAGTCAGAGTGTTATACACCTTGCAAAGAATTCTGCTTTGCACTCAAAAACAAAACACATATAGCTAAGATCATTTTATTCAATTTATGTTGGAGAATGGGTAGGTAAGGTAGGATAAGATTCATATGGATGGAAATCCAGTATATATGTTTACTAAGGCGGTGACAAGGGAGAAGCTGAGCTCCTCTTCAACTTTGGTTGGCCTTCAAGATTGAATTTAACTAAAATAGAACAACAGGGTCCAAGGTGCTTATTTCCAATGGGAGTTGCAAGGGAAATGGTGTTATGATTAGTCTCCAAGTGGGAGATGGTATGGAGTGGAGTATGATTTGTCTCCAAGTGCAAGATTGTTGTGTTATGGAGACAAATCAGACTCTATAGAAAAATATTCATTTTATTTTTATTAAATAATTGTTGCACTATTAAATATTTTGGTGCACTTGTATTTAAAATAATAGTTACAAACAAGTCCAAAAACAATGGTGATTGGAGGGGAGCAAAATTTTATAGAAGTCTAGAATGGCACAACGAACCAGTTCGTGGTTGGCAGTTGTGGTAATTTGCGTAGGGCTTTGAAATAGAAGTCAGTGGTAGATGTAGGCGAGTGGGAAAAAGAGGTCAAGCATGTTGTTCCAGGGGAACAAGTGCAAGTACAAGCGGCGAATGAGCCTTGGCACCAAAATTCAAATTCAAATAGGAAGAGAAGATGGAATTGTGGCAAGCATAGATGGAATGGTCAATTCTAGAACTCCAACAAATGGGTGAATCAAAGAAATAGAAAGGAAAATTTTTCACAAGAGAGGAGATGGATGGACTCCCCCAGACTCAAGGGCGGTGCCTAGAGAATAGATGGTTTTCACCCGAGAAATCCTTCTTTGGGAAATAGCCCAAGGGGCAGGGCTGGTTCTCCCCTAACGAAGAGGGGCAATAGGACATTGTTGGTAATTGGTTTGAAATTTCTTTAGCCTTCAATTTTGTTTTTGGAATAACGGGGTTTGATTGCAAGATGGTACGGGTCAAGTCTGAATTGGGATAGTCTTATCCATTGGTGGTAGGGTCGATGGGGTGAGGAAATGAAATTCATAGCATTAGCGAATGGTTTCTTTGTAGTAATATGCTCAAACAATGACATCAGAGACTAGATCTTGAAGGGAATTTGGTTAATGGAGGGTTTCAATTTCTATATTCAAAAATGAGAAATAGGATTTGATCTATTGAAGCACCAGATGGAATGGTTGCAGGATTGGTACAGTTTTCCAAATCTTCCCATGGAGTTTTGGCAACCATATATTCTAGAATAGATCAAAGATCACCTAGGGAAGCTTGTTTGTGTAGAGGAAAGTGTTTTTTTGGATAAGATTACCACCTATGTTAGAATGCATGTAGAAAGGAAGCCTCATTGTCAGTTCTGGAGGGAAATCAAACTTTTCATGGATTGGGGTAAACTGATCCAACCTTTGGTTTTGGAACCCTCTACGGAGAACATGTTTTTGGACATGATCTATTGGTGATCATCAGACAAAGGCTTGGACAATAAGAGGGATGTCCAAGAGGTGATGGATTCGGGTCTTAGAGGATCTACTTTGGTGGGACATGAAAAACAAAATGAAGGTTTACAGGATGCCCTAGTAAGTTCACCACCTGGGAGGATGATGGAGGTTCTCGAAGCTATAGAGAAGAATGAAAATGAGAAGAAGCGAAGGTTGAAGTGGAGGAGGCTAAGAAGTTGGATTAGGAGGATCAAGTATTAAGGGAGGTTTTGAAGGGAAAAATCTATGATGTATTGGAAGTTATGGTGCCCAGCATTAGGGAAGATGATCTAGACTCACTAATGGATGTAGGTTTGGAACTAGCTAAATTGGCCAAAGCAACCAAAGATGGGTCCTTAAGGCTAGGAAATGAGCATCTTGAGGGGGAAGGGGATGTTGAGATCCAAGATGATGTTCCAGATCAGTGGGTGTTGGATGGCATGGGTCCCCTTCCATTGCAATCTCAACTAGATACGACTCCTCCAACTGCCATAGTGATAGGTGGTCTGGGCATATACCAAAAAGAGCCTAAAAAGTTGTCCCCGGTCTGTGGTGAAGAAAAGTGAAGAGGTATAATCCCCAATCAAGAGAAACTAAAGTGGGATGGGGAAGCTTGTGGATAGTTGAAAATTAATGAGATGTTGAAAGTAGGGAAGGTTCATCCCCTTCCTAAAAAACCATGAGGATTATTACTTGGAATGTTAGGGGCTTGAATGCCCCTAACAAATGATGCCTAATCAGGCATCAAATGAAGCATTTCTAAGCGGCCATCTTCCTGCTTCAAGAGACCAAATTAGGTGAAAATGAGAAAGAAATATTTTTAAAGAAAGTAAGAATTTTGCAAGGGCTCGATGTGAATGCGAATGGGGCTTCTGGTGGAATACTAACATTATGGTGCCCTCAGAGTGTTTGGTTGGAAGAAATATTTACTAAAAAAAATGGCAAGTGTGCAAGATTAGGAGTCTAGCGTCAAACCTTAACTTTATTCTAGTGAATGTATATGGTCCCATCACTTGAATTTAGAAAAGGGAGTTGTGGAGGGGGTTAAGAATTTTTTGTAACAATCTGGCTTTTGAATTTGTAATTTTGGGAGAATATTTCAATGCTATCTTGCAGGCTTAAAAAAAAAAAGGGTCTAGGTGTTAGATTGCAGTCTCAAATTGACTTTGAAATGTTTGTGGAGGATTACACTCTACATGAGATTTCCATGAGCAATGGATATTTCACTTGGACAAATCGGAGAGTGGGCTTCAACAATATTACAGAAAGACTGGAAAGTTTTGTGTTTAAAGGAGATTTGTGTGGCTTCCCCTTAAATTTGGAAGGGTGCATCCTACCTAGGACTAGTTCGGATCACTTCCCAGTCCTTTTGGATATTGTCGGGGAAAAATCTTCAGTTCGGTGCCCATTCAAGTTTGAGAATATGTGGTTGTGTGATACATACTTTTTTGACTTAATCCAACATTGGTGGTTGGAGCATGGTACAAGTGGCTTGAAGTTGTTCACCTTTGTCTCAAAATTGAATTCAATTTTAACAACATCTCAAATAGTGGAATAGGGAGTTTTTCAAGAACATTTTCAAATAGAAATATGAGATAGAGGAAGCACTGCAAAAATTGAATGAAGAACTCATTAACAATGGGATGGATGTCATGAACTTCTATTAGGGGAAAGAGCTCTTAAATAAATTAATTGATTTGTTGGCCAAGGAAGAGGTTTTCTGGAGGAAAAAGTCGAGAGAATTTTAGCTTCAAGGTTGTGATAAGAACACTATGTTTTTTCATAACTCCACCAAAACAAGGAGGGAAATCAACAAAATAACATGTATTAAAGGTTAGGATTGAAATATTTTGGATAAAACAAAGGACATTGTGGCTGCAGCGATTGATTATTTCTAGTCCCTTCTTAATGAACTTAGTGGGTCTCACATTCAAGAACCATGTGAGCTTATCCAAGGAATTCCACATTTGATCACTACAGCACATAACGAAATGCTGCATAGTCCAAATTTTGTGAGAAAGAGGTGAAGGAAGCACTTTTTTAGTTACACATGAATAAGGACCCTAGGTCAGATGGGTTCCCAATGGGATTCTTTCATAAATATTGGAACATCGTCAGGATGGATCTGGTTGAGGCATTGGAAGAAGCTAGATGCAATGGTACAATACTTAAAGAGGCCAATGGCACTTTCATTACTCTCATCCAAAAAAAAGACAAGCTCACTTCCTTTGAAGAATTTCATCCAATCTCCCTGTGCAATACTATTTATAAAGTATTGGCAAAGACCATCACAAACAGAATCAAGAAACTTTTTCCTTTCATTATCTTGGAGGAGTAGATGGGATTCGTTCCTAGTAGATCCATCTTCAATGGGATCATTATTTCTCATGAGGCAACTCATTCTATTCATAAAATGAAGAGGGAGGCTATGTTGATCAAACTGGACATTAAAAAGCCCTATGATAAGGTTAATTGGTGCTTCCTCTTCAAATTAATGGAAGCTTTCAGTTTTGATAGGACTTGGTTGAGTTGGTTATTTGTGTGGATTGCTTGCCCAAGATTCTCAGTTTTTCTAAATGGCTCCCCAACATGCTTCTTTAATGTCTCCAAGGGGTTGAGGCAAGGGGACCCCTTATCCCCCTTTTTGTTTATCATAATGGCTGAGGAACTTGGTAGAGCTTTCTCAAAAGCAAGATTGGAAGGTCACTTGGAAGGGTTACAGATTACTAGAGGCATTTCAGATGTCACCCACTAGCAATTTGCAGACGACAACATGCTCTTTGGTGCATCCTCGATGAAAGAATTGTGAGAGTTCAAACGGATCTTGGATTAATACTCTTTGGCCTTTGAGCAAGAGGTAATTCAATCCAAATCTAAAATTTTCTTTTTCAATACTGGCATAGGTAGAGAAATGCAATTTTTTTTGTATATTGGGAGTTCACAAGGGAACTCTCCCTTGCAAGTACTTGGGTCTTCCCTTAGCTAAAGGCCTGCAGCCTCATAAGTTATGGGATTTGGTGATAGAAAAATTCAGTGCAAAAATGGCTTTTTGGAAAAACAAGTGGTTCTCTTGGGCAGGTTGGTTAACAATGTTAGTCAGTCATCTCAACAATCCCCATTAATATGCTCTCCTGCCTACCATTTTCAAGTGGTGCAAACAAAGCTATCAATCATAAAATGAAAAAATAAAATTGGCAAGGTAATTCAGACCAACATAAATTCCCTTGATAAAATGGAAATAGGTTTGTGATCCTAAGGAGGCAGATGGGGCAGGTCTAAGGAATATGAAATTACAAAATCAAGTGCTTGGGGCTAAGCTCATGTGGACAATTCACTCAAAATTAGATCTCAAATGGGTCAAAATAGTCATAGCAAAGTATCTTAATGGGGAAGAGGACAACATTTTTTCTTCCAGGTCGCTCCCCAAAGGATGAAGAATATGGAATTTCATTAGCACCAGTGGACATTTAATAGTAGATCATTCGATATGAGAAATAAAGCATGGGTAGAGTGCGCTCTTCTGGGAAGACTCCTGGGAAGCGCATCCAAAACTCAAAGAAAGGGAGGATCTTGCACAACTCAAATTGGCAACTAAACTTGCTTGGGGAAGCAAAGTGGCAGACTACCTAATAATCTATTGGGAGGATGGCTGCCCCAATTACCATTAGAAAAACATTCAAGCGTTAGGTGTGAATCCCAGGGCAACAAAAGCTTATGAAGCAAAGTTGGCCAAATGAAGCATTTGTCCAAGATTGGGAAAGATTAATTTTCATTAAATGCCTCCTCTAATGGGGCCTACAACTCCAAAGATGGTTCCCAAAAAGGGGACTTAAGTGGACAATTTTTTTCTAAAATCAGGAAATACTGATCTTGGACATGAAATTGAGAATAATTACACTCAAAATTTTGAGATGGAACAAAAACAAGGATCGAAGTGCTTCGATTCCACTTTCTAAACTACTAATTTATTTTTAAAATGGTTGAGATTAAGGGGTTCAAAAGAGGGACATACATAAAATGGTGTTGTTTTTGTTAGAAAAACATAACATAGCAACACTTGTATGACCCTCGTACAATGAACATTTTTTTAGTATTTTTAAAATCACAATAGTTAGAAGTTAACTAACAATATGTAGTTGATGCACGATTTTTTTGATAATTTTTTAATGAATATTTGATTTTTTACTAATTTTTGAAGTGGACACTTCCTGAAAAATAGAATTTTGGTTGTGCTACCCCTACAAATTTTGGAAAATAATTGATTTTTTTTTTTAAATTTGTAGAATGGAGTCTAGTTTCTAAAAATGTAATTTATTTGAAATTTTGATGAGCGGTTAATTTATAACAAAAAAAACACCAAACACTACTTTTTGCCAAAAAAGAGACATACAAACAAAACAAATTATGGATGAAAGGCTTAACATTGTTAGGAAGTGAAAAAAATTACATCGTTGGATAGCTAAAAAAGAATGTAGCATTACCCATATGTTCAATTTGGTTGATATTGAACCACGGGCAATCCTGATGGTGAGCACGAACTCGATTATGTGAAATATTGTAGAATTTTCAAAAATACGACTTTGGATGTTGGGAATGCTCTCCAATTCTTTGGGTTGGTATTCCAAGGAAAATACCAATCCTAAGAATTGAGGATTCCCAAAGCAAGATATAACATGAGCGTATTATATCGTGCTCACGTTATATCTCAATTTTGACATGGTTTTTTGCTTCTACAAGAACATGTCAACCAAGACATAACACGACTGCATTATAACGTGCTTGTGTTATGTCCTCCTTTATGTTGATATATTTATATGTTTGTATGTACATGTATGCTTGTATGCCATGTATGTATGCATGTATGCATGCTTCTATGGATGTAGGATTGTATGTACATATGTATTATGCTTTTATGTATGTAAGTATGTATGTATTTACATATGTCTTTAGAGGGAGGGATAATTTTAAGAGAAAGAGAGTCTGGAGAGAGGGAGAAGGGGTGGAAGTGAGAGTTTAAGAGAGAGGGAGTGGGAGAGAAGGGGTTGGAGTGAGAGGGACTTAGCTAGGTAGGGTGGGATGGATAGAGGGAGGGAGAGAGAGAGGGGGGCGGGGGGGAGAAAGAGAGATTTATGTAGGTAGGGTGCCAAAGGGAGAGACTTGAAATTGTGATGGGGTGAGAAGGAGAGACTTGAAAGTGTGATGGGGTGAGAAGGAGAGACTTGAGAGATAGGTAGTGAGAGGGAGTGGGAGAGAGAGGGAGTGGGAGAGAGAGGGAGTGTGAGTGAGAGACCTGAGAGAGGGAGAGGTTGTGGGAGGGAGTGACCTGATAGAGGTAGAGAAAGAGGGGTGGAGTGAAAGGGACTTATCTAGGTAGGGTGGGAGGGATAGATAGAGAGAGGGGAGAGAGACAAAGTGAGAGTTAACTAGGTAGGTTTCCAGAGGGAGAGACCTGAGAGAGAAAGGGGGTGGGAGGGAGAGACATGAGAGAGAGAGGGAGAGAGAGGGATTGGGAGAGTGGGAGAGAGTGGGAGGGACATAAAGACATATGGATAGAGGGAGTGAGACAGGGTGGTATAGATTGATTGAACGAGAGGTACATAGAAAGAGGGAGAGGGTAGATAGAGACAATTAGAGAGGGTAGGAGAGAGGGAGGGAGGGAGGGAGGGAGAGGTGAGATGTATAGATAGAGAGAAAGTGATAGGGTTGAGGGTATAGGTTTGATGGATTAGGGTGGAGTACCTATAGGGTTGATGGTTTCTAGGGTATTATGGTTTAAGGGTTGAGGGTTGAGGGAATAGGGTTGATGGTAGAGGGTATTGGGTTGAGGGTATAGGGTAGAAGGTTTAAGGTTTAAGGTTTAAGGGTTTAGGTTTGAAGGGTTTAGGGTTAAGGGTTAAGGGTTTAGGGTTGAGGGTAAAGGGTTTAGGGTATAGGTTTTAGGGTGTATGGTTGAAGGATTAGGTCCAGGGTCCAATGTAAATGGTAGAGGGTATAGGGGTTGAGGGTTTAGGGTTTAAGGATTGAGGGTTTAGAGATTAAGGGTTGAGGGTTGAGAATTGGGGGTTAAGGTTTTAATGTATAGGGTAGAGGGTAGAGGGTTTAAGGGTTGAGTGTTGAGGGTTGAGGGTTTAAGGTTGAGGGTAGAGGATTGAGGGTATAGGGTATAGGGTCGATAGATTAGGGTTGAGGGTCCAATGTATAGGGTAGAGGTTATATGGGTTGAGGGATTAGGTTTTATGGGTTGAGGGTAGAAGGTTGCGGGTTTAAGGGTTTATGGATTAAGGGTTGATGGTTTAGGGATTAGGGTAGAGATTTTTCTTGGATTTAAGGGTGTAAGGGTTGAGGGATTAGGGTTTAGGGTAGATGTTATTCAGTAGAGGGTAGAGGGTAGATGGTAGAGGGTAGAGGGTAGAGGGTAGATGGTAGAGGGTAGAGAGTAGAGGGTAGAAGGTAGAGGGTAGAGGGTTTAAGCGTTTAGGGTTTAAGGGTTGAGGGTTGAGGGTTTAGGGTTGAGTGTTTAAGGTTTTAAGGGTTTAGGGTTTATGGATTAGGGTATACAGGGAGGGATGGATGGATAGAGAGAAGGAGAGAAGAGGAGTGAGGGACATAGATATATGAGGGTTTAGAATCCAATGTATAGGGTAGAGGGTTCAAAATAGAGGGTATAGGTTTGATGACATGTAGGGTTGAGGGATTAGGGTATTGCGTTGAGGGTATAGGGTTGATGGATTAGGGTTGTGGGTACATATGGTTGAAGGATTGAGGTTAAGAGTCTAATGTATAAGGTAGAGGGTATCGGGGTTGAGGGTTTAGGGTTTGAGGGTTGAGGATTGAGGGATTAAGGGTTGAGGGTTGAGAATTGAGGGTTGAGTGTTTAATGTATAGGGTAGAGGGTAGAGGGTAGAGGGTAGAGGGTAGAGGGTAGAGGGTTTAAGGGTTGAGGGTTGAGGGTGGAATATTGAGGGTATAGGGTTGGGGGTATTAGGTTTGAGGGTCAAATGTATATGGTAGAGGGTATAGGGTTTGAGGGATTAGGGTAGAGATTTTACTAAGTAGGTTTAAGGGTTGAGGGTTGAGGGTAGACTATTGAGGGTAGCTGGTAGAGGGTTTAAGGGTTTAGGATTGAGTGTTTAAGGGTTTATAGGGAATGTGGTAGAGGGTTGAGAGTTTAAGGGTTGAGGATTTAGGGTTGAGGGTAGAGGATTGAGGGTATAGGATTGGGCGATTAGGGTTGAGGGTCCCATGTATAAGGTAGAGGGTATAGGGTTGAGGGATTAGGGTAGAGAGTAAATACTAAGTGGGTTTAAGGGTTTAAGGGTTGGGGGATTAGGGTTGAGGGTAGACGGTAGAGGATTGAGGGTAGAGGGTAAAGGGTTTAAGGGTTGAGGGTTTAGGGTTGAGTGTAAGGGTTTATAGGGTAGAGGGTAGAGGTTAGAGGGTTTAAGGGTTGAGGTTTAAAGGTTGAGGGTAGAGGATTGAGGGTATAGGGTTAGGGGATTAGGGCTGAGGGTCTAATGTATAGGATAGATGGTATAGGTGTTGAGGGAATAGGGTTTAAGGGTTGAGGGATTAAGGGTCAAGAGGGTTGAAGGATTGGGGTAGAGATTTTACTAAGTGGTTATAAGGGTTGGGGGATTAGGGTTGAGGGTAGAAGGTAGAGGATTGAGGGTAGGGGGTAGAGGGTAGAGGGTTTAAGGGTTTAGGATTTAAGGGTTTAAGGGTTTAGGGTTTAGGGTTTAGGGTTTATGTTTTAAGGGTTGAGGGTTGATGGATTAAGAGGGTATAAGGGTTGAGATATTAGGTTTTAAGGTTTGAGGGTTGAGGGTTGAGGGATTTAGAAGTTATAGGTGTTGAGGGATCAGGGGTTGAGGGTTAAGGGATTCAAAGGGTATAGGGGTTGAGGGATTAGGGTTTAAGGGTTGAGGGTTGAGGGTTGAGGGATTAAAAT